>BMAW01002843.1:110491-129404 GCA_019974015.1 Nephila pilipes | reverse complement strand
TTATTTCTAATTTGTGAAATCGGAATTTTTGCTTCTGAAATGCAACAATAGAATGTTATTTCAGAAAACTATTTAATTTTTAATACGGTTTACTGTGTATTCATATTTCTGTGATTTTTTTTTTTAAAACATCAAATATGTCGATTCTATCTTTAACAGAATTCTTTATTACATTAATTGGCATATAACTGATTTAAGGCACTTCTATGTTTGCGGAATGAGCAAATGATTAATTTTTCAAAATAGTAAGAAATATAAAGAATTTTCAAAATTGCATTTGAGATTAACTTATTTGGAACCAAGATTCTAATTGGATTTAGCCTATACCATTCTTTAGTCTTTGATGCGAATTCTACAAAAATAAATAACGATAGAATCTGCAGAAAAGAATCTCCCAACGTGTTTTAAACGGGACAAAAAATCAGTTCTTGAATTTTGTAAATTACGAAAAATCTAAATAATTTTTCTTTAAATATTAAACGCGATAATATAAGAAGAAACTTATCCACACTTGGTCATAAAAAATTATTTTTTTTGAATTATTCACGCCATTGGTGTATTTGTATAAAAATCTTATGACAATATAACATCCTGTCTAACAGCGTCTGCAAAAATAAGCATCTAAAATGTATATTTTACGATATTTTGCTATTGAAAATTGATTTGACTTATAAAATTATAGAAACAAACAGTTATTAAAATTTACTCATCAATGTAGAGATAAAATGAAAAAGCCCCTGTTCAATTTTACATTTAAAAATACAATTTAAGGAATTTCCGATGAGCAAATGGCTATCATCAATTCTTTTAAGATAAATATTTTTTATATTAAATGTAGTAATTCCATTACGAAATTTTTGTAAAACGTATTTCTCTTGATATCATCTTATCTGGATTATGATTTTTATCAACACCACCACAATCATACATAATAACCCACCCCACACAAATATAATATATATATATGTTGACATAAACCAAATGTAATAACTAAAATTATATAAACGTACTTATTAGAAGCCAAGAAAACTGGGCTCTTTCCTTTTTAGAGAAAAATTTTAGGTGTGTTTTATTATTTCATAAAAATATTTAAATTTAATCTCTGAATCTGTTTTAAAATTATTCAATGTGTTTCTTTTTTTTAAGGCGATAATTTATTAATATTTACTGAGAAGAAATTCCATCTTGAATAATTCTTTCTTTCCGAGTATTTAGTGCTGTGATATTCTTCGTACTAGTACAGCAAAAATAACGATAAATTAAAATGAATGGTATAAAAATTTATAAAACTAGAAAGACTCGTGAAAATGTTTGCTATTTATTTTAAAAATTTATACTCAAAGTGAATAATTACTATTTATAATAAATGAATGTTTTAATGAAAATTTTCATGTCTGTTTTTTTGAAAAACTTGTACTGTAGAATACCAGCTTGCTTTCAATTTAGTGAGTTAGCAGAGACATTGTATATAGAAGAAAAATGAAATTTTAAACTAAATGAAGTAAATCACAACATAGAAATAATTTAGTAAGTTTCTGGTTGGGAGAAAAAACAAGTTATTTGTAATAAAAACTTTCTAGTTTTAAATTTATTTATTACTCTCAAAACAGCAATGCATTGCCCACTAAAAAAATATCGATTACTGTATGTTTTCATAATGAATGCACCTTATACAACATAATGCCATGTACAGTGAATTTAGGGATATGGTTTGTACATATCTAGGGATCCAAATTTTTCTTTGTTCAGAAGATGTAAATCACAAACAGAGTTAGGATGTGAGCCGAGTATGCCGGGGTGGATTTTTCTGACGAATTGACTGAAAACCTTGAAATTAACAATTTCACTGCATTAAATTTTCAGTAAAGCCCAGATTCTCTCTAGTGGAAATTGTGGCCACGATTAGTCTATACCAATTTTAAAACCAACAGTCGTGACCTGAGGCTGGTGGTTTTCACCAATGCGGGTTCGACTGAGGTCAGTAAAGATTCATGCAGTCGGAGCTGATGTACGTTAAATCTGTCAATGTTCCAAGTCCTCCCAAGGCATGATGAAGTTAGATAAGGGAGCTTGGTGACGTCAATGTCACTTGACCGAGGTTCAAAATTATGAGGCCCGTAGCCTCGTGTGATTTCTAGCTCAATGACAGGGCAAGCAATGAATCAAATTGCCAAAAAAATTGGATTGGATATTTTGGAACATGATGAATGGTAGATTAAATGATTTTTTTAAATGAGAGAAACGTGATAAAATTTATCATACTTTGTGACTGTTGTTTATAATTACGTAAAAGGCCTTTATTATTATTTTTTTATCTCTTCTACCTATGTATGAGTGTCTTGTATGCATAGGGCAAATTGTAGCTTAGCATCAGAGTCGTGAACTGCGTTTGGCATTGTTTCCGTCGAAGGAGTTCTCTGAACCCTGGATAACCTAAATAATGACTGTGTAACGGAGCTGATGCATGCTAAATTTATTAAAGCCCAATGGCCGATGTAGAAGCTTAAAAAAAGGAAGCCCACTTGAGTGTCGCTTTCACGTGACATATCTTCAAAATTACGAGGTTTTATGTGTATTTATGTCTTCCACCACATTTTTATGCAATAAATATATTTGCACAATATCAGTAACATACATTAATCTTATATAAAACGTAAACATATGACATTAACGGTAATTAAAAGTATCAAATTTAAAAAGGACACTAGGATAACAGAAAATATGGTTTCCATAAATAAATCGAGAATTAACTAGACATCGCTTTCTCTCGTGTAAGTGGCCGGCGGTTTTCGTTCAGTCGCGGGTTCGATCTTTGGCTGCCAAAGACCCGCCGTGTAGCCGGGGCTGATGCATGTTAAATCTGTCGGGGCCCAAAGTCCTCCTGTAGGTGTGGTGTGGATGTTAGGAGAGGGGGGTGCCAGTTCAGGTGTCGTCCTCGTCACTTGTGGTGGTTCAAAATTACGGGGTCCGTCGCCAATAGTCATCGTGTTGCTTCGAGTGCGATGTTAATAAAAAACTAAACTAAACTAAACTCTTGTGTAAACGTTATCTTGTGCAGAATGCAAATTAAATGAACTTTATGTACAGAAAAAGCCATTACCTTAACTAGTTGGCTTTAAATATGAAGTATGACTCCCGTTTGATACACTGAATACTAACAAACTGAACGTGCCATGTCAACTGATTCATGCAATCGTGGAAAAGAACAATTCCTGGGAATAAAAGTAGTTAAAAATATTAAACAAATTCATTCTTTATAACTAAACGAGATTTATTGCGCTTGTTAATGAACATTTAACATAAATTAACATAATAGTGCTTTAAACATTCATAAGATACGTGTTGCTCCGTGGGGCGTTTATTAGATAAGTGTTTTAAGAGATCATATATATATTTTCCTTTTTGAGTCCTTATTTATTCCATCATTTCCTTATCCAACTCATTTATTTGTTTGATTCGTGTCCAAGCAGAATATTCTGTTTATAGTAATAACACAGAGTAATGTAAAAAGATTAAAATTATGTCCAATGAAGATGAAACAAATCAAGTTTACATACCATGGCTGGCTATAGCGCAGCTCTTTTGGATATAACAATAACACCTGTAAAAAACGAGTTTTTTGAACATGGGTTTTCTTTCAAACTTCTCGCTTAACATAATTTTTTATACCTCAAATTTCAAGAGCAAAAGGGAACGTTGAGGAACGTCAAATTGGATTTATTCAATAATTAGTTTTAATAACTTATTTTATTATTTGACGTTTATTAAAGTTGTCATCTAAAATATATACGAGTAAAATTTTATAGCTCCATTAAGCATTATTTTAATCAATTAAGCTACATGTAATTAAAATTAAAGCAAACGATGAATTATTAAGCGACGAGATTGGCGACTTGGCGAGAAACTTGGGGCAAAATTTAATTCTTTAAATAACTAGTTTTAATTAATTAATTTTTATTAATTATAATTAAATTATCATATTGTCATCCAAAACAGTCGTCTTTTGAAAATTTCAGCTCAATTGAGCGCTTTAAAACGTAAGAAAAAAAGCTTTTAAAGTTTTGACCGAGGCAAAGTAATAATGTGAGTTAAAGAGAACCTTTTAAAATACACATATGGGATATGGTAAACTATGAGATTTTTCTAAAACTACTTAATATCCATAATTTTTCGCCAAAGCTTATCTGGCTAAGATTATCCTTGCCTTTTTTGGAGCAGATTCACCTGAAGCAACCCTTTGTTTTGAATGTTACTTGGTTTTCTGTATATACAGAGTCAGCCTTCTCTATAAAGGGGCCTGGGTGCAAAAAACCATTTGGGGCCCTAAATTTTTTGTAAAATAAAAAATAAAAAAATGCAAGCACGAACTTATATTACAAATGTATGTTTATTTAATGCGTGATTTTGCTTTTGCTAATACATTAGTTACTTCAGAAAAATTACAGTTCTTTTCGAAGAATTTGAAATTTCTTTTTTCGATGCTTAATGCGGTAAGTGCATTTAAGAGTTATGCACACATGCTTGACTAAAAAGTTCAGTTTAGATGCGTTTACTTGGGAGATCTCCGAATCAAATAAAAACTAAACACTCGCATCATCAAGAATTAGTTTGGGAGAGAGAGAGAGAGAGAAGATAGTTGAAATTTCTATATCTGTACTATAAAAATGTTTACGATTATATCATGTTTAAGTCATACTGACGATGATAGAAATATTTTCAAGTTTTTATGTGTAAGAGTACTTTATTTTTGTTCTTGATCATGTTTGGGCTCCCGATGCATACCATCCTCCACAACCCCCAAATGGCCAGCCTTGGGTGTATAACGATGAGTCCATTTATCATTAACGGTTCCAATCCAATTTTAATTTGGCAGGAAATAACTACTAAATCAAAACTAACTAATGAATCAATACCAAAATTTGTTTCGGCTCCGTTTAACAGATGGCAGCACATAAAACTAACAACAATTATTTACCTTGATGATGTCATCTGTCTCTTCCTATGCAACTCCTTTTTGAATCGCCCTCGTATATTTCTTTGTGTCGGCTGAACATACGTCGTGCTAGGACTTGTAACAAAACATTTGTATAAGCCCTGTTGTCTTATCATTTAATTATCTTTTCCCTTCGTTTCTATAATAATTAAAAATTTTACAATATATATATATATATATACTTTATTATATCACTTTAGATCGTTAGTTAACTCCAAAAATGACAATAACTTCTGAGATACAAAATCGTATTTTACTGGCCAGCAAAACATCCTTTGGATTCTTCTCTTTATTTGGGTCCCGTTTTCTTCCCAGAGAGAAATCTTTTTATTTATAAAGCTCTTTAAGCTTGTTTTAATGTATGCTTCGGAAACTTGGTATCTAACTAAAAAATAATACAAAAGTGCAGTTATTGAGAGAAAGCTTCTCAGAAGTATTCTCGATGACGTCGAAGAAAATAGCCAAACGTTTTGATTCTGAAGTTTACTGAATTTTTAATGAGCCTGATTTTAGTTTAGTTTAGAAATGTTTTTTATTAACGTCGCACTAGAAGCAACACGAGGGCTATTAGTGACGGATCTGTTAATTTAAAACCTCAATCAATTGACGAGGATGACACCTGAGCTGGTACACCCCCCTCTCATAACTTCCACACCACGCCACCGGGAAGACTTTGGACCTCTACAGATTTAACGTGCATCAACCCCGGCTACACGGCGGGTCTTTAGCGGCCAAGGATCGAACCCGCGACTGAACGAAAACCGCCGGCCACGAATCCGAAACCATGACGACTAGGCTGCCGCGGTCTTAATGAACCTGATATCATTTAATATATTAATGCGAAACGAATAAACTACGTTTATCGTATTATTAAAATGGATGAAAAAAATTCAGCAAAGAAGGTATTTGTTGCAAAGCCCTTTACAAGTCGGAAAATAGGAAGAGACCAAAACTACGGTGGTTTGATCCTGTTGAATCGGATTTTGAAGTGACTGGGGAGAGAAACTGGCAGAACCCCCCCCCCCCCCATAAAGCAAAAGGTAGGTTACTTTGGATGAATCGTCAAAAGAAGGCATTGGTCCACCCTAGACCGTTGAGTCAAATATGATGATGATGATATTTTGTAGAAACCATCTGCTTATCCAAAATGTAACAAAGTCCTATAATATATTTTAAAAATATAGTTTGCTTATCGAATAGTTAAATTGTAAGCATGTACCGTTATCTGTTATGATATTATTATTTCGTTATCTGTTATGGTACTTACTATGCAAGTTTATACAATGTTATAAATGGCAAAATTATTAAATTACTATCTTATGGCGCGCAATTTACTTGAACGTACAACACAAATTAATCTCGCCCCCGGCCCCTTTTCCTAGGTGGTCGGCACTGGAAAAATTTATGTGAACATTTAGACATTTTGCCGCCTTTGGGTTCAACGCTAAGACACTTTTATTTCTTTTTGCTTTCTGATTGTGTAAAAGTTACGTTATAACATAATGTCTTAGGAGGCGTGTTCTTTTCAAGCCAGAGGCTTCACCGATACAACTCGTGTCTGAGACGGTCAAACCCTAAAGAATATTGAATTAAACAAAAGAAAGAAGCATTCCTGACCTACCAAAACCTATCTGACAGCACATTTGATCAAGTGTCGCCTGATTTGTGCAGGAAATTAAAAACGTTTCGTCACCATAATAAATAGACCTCGTCTCCTAAAAGCACTGGACTACTTCTCGAGATTTAAAAGCGTGGGCATCTTTCGGAGTCGAAGCTCACTCTCTATTATCTGAATTACTTGTTTAAAAGCTCACATTACGCCATTCGCTTTCAGCAGGAGTGTGTATAGATTTCGATCCAGAGCGACTCGTGGCCCTGTTCAAGCAATTCGCGTTCGCGACGGCGGGTGTTTCTAAAACCGAAAAAAAAAAAAAAAAAAAAAAAAGAAAGAAAAAGAAAAGAAGCGTTCCTGACCACGCAAAGTGTAAACGCAGGTGTGAGGATCCAAGGACGCGCAGCACTCGAGGCGTCTGTGTCCAATAAACTCAAAAATAAGACGCACCGAAAAAGAAAAAGAAGAATCTCTCCGTGGCCGATCAACCCTCATTCAATGAGGACTCACCTACACTTTTACTTGATTCTTTCTTTGCCAGCACACACACACACACGAAAAAAAAAGAGAGGTCTAGCTGTGATGAAAGACCCTTTTCGAGGGGAGGGGGCGAATACCTAGGGCGCACCCACTGAATAGGCTGAGAAAAGGAGGGGGGCTTCACTAAGAGAGAGTGAGGTAAGAGAAAAAAAAAACAGCTGGGCTATTAAATGAATACCACAGCGACTCACCTTTCCCCCCTTCCAGAGAAAAGCTGTCATATTGCCACCTACCTACCAGTTCTAGATATCGAAGTTAACAGACAAACTTGCGCCAGGTCGGACTGCGGATTATATATACTACAAGGAAGAAAAAAAATTCAACCAGAGGGAAAATAGGGAAATGATGTTAAAAGACTGATGCAATCGGATGAAGGGATGGTACTTTAAAAAAAAAATTGATTTGGAGTGGGTGAGTTTTAATTGCGTGAGTAGGTTTTCCCCCTTCGTTGTATTTTTTCATTGTCTATTTTGTTTCGCTTATGCTTGTCTATGGATAAAACTAGAGGTTTAGATCTTTCCCTTTAAAACAGTTTTATTTTATCGTATTTTGAGAATCATGAGATGCACCGGGCGATAACAAACCTCATACATTTATATTCGACGTTTTTCGGAAAAGAATATTTCATCGAATAATATTTTAATGAAATATTAAAAATTATGAGCCGTAAGCATTTAACGATTTAGATAAAAGTAATTCGAACTTACCTATACATTACTTGCTTGAATCGTACAAAAAAAAAAAAAAAAAAATCCCACCTTTTAAATCATAGACTACATAATAGCTTTTGACTCACATAGAGAGGAAGTTTGAACTAACGATTTCTCTACATAGTGATTTCTTCGTGAGGATTTGAGACCTCAGGGGCATCACTCCCCCGAAACACCTCAGTGGTCTTTTGCCTTTCCTATGGGTTGTCCTGTTTTTGGTAAATACAGGTTACGTACCCCCGGGATATCCTAATGTTTTTTCTCTATTTTTGACCCTCCTTGTCAACCAATTTTTATCTCCCTCATTCCCTCATTTTTTGAAACAAGGGCCTACAGTGTTGCAAAGTTTTAATTCTTACTAAAAACAATCGAAATAGTAACTTTATTTTTATTTATTATTCTTATGACTTCTCTCTACGTAGTCACCATCCAGAGTTATACATTACTCCCGTCACTTCTTCGACCGTCATTGTAAAAGTCAACAGATCAAACCTTCTCCATACCGCGATTTACTTCTAAATACGGCTTCCTGAAACCAAAGAAGTCAACATGGATTGCTGTAATTTGCAACACATTATGTATATAAGAATCAATTAACACGCAGAATAAATTTTATACAAACATCTTGATTGTCTGCTAGTAGCATTGAAACACTAACGGCACCCTTCCGTACACTTCAGAATATACAACACTCAATGTAATATCTAATCACAACCAATCGGGTTCGAGTCATAAGTAGAGCATTATATGAGGGTACGAATCCTTGATCCTTTGTAAATTATCTCTATTTTCACTTCTAAAACTTCGTGCTCAGGACAGGAAGGATACAGATGACTCACATTGATAACTTCAGATCACTATTTCTACAATTTACCAACTTCAGTATTGAATTCTTCATTGCTTATAAAAGCAATTTCCCAGTCTTATTAATTATATTTCAATAATTCAAATGTAATTAGCATTAGTCACGTTTCATCCAATGGGAGAGCTTTTCAATTCAAACAACATCATATTAAAGTCTCTAAGTGTTATTTGAAGTGGAAGACGCGATAGAATCCACGGGATAAAATTACCATATTTAGATATAAATTTATTAGTTAAAGTAGATCATATTCGATATTTCACCTAGTTAAGCAATATCAAGTAGAAATATAGAACTCGAGATGTTTATATCTTCGTAAAATTCAGTACAATTTATGTATCTTTTTAAAGTGTTTTGTATCCAATGTAATTTTTTTTAATTTTCGCATTTTTTAAATTAAATTATTGGTAATTTTTCATAAAAATTTTTTAATTGCTCTTGTGATTTAATATTAAAACTGTTTTAATGAATTTTTTTTATTCATATTGAGGGCTTTTGAATACACTCATGGGCTAGCTTTTTTTAAGTAAGTACGGGCATCATGACCCGATGCATCCTAGTGATCTTTTTCTTTCTCAAGAGGCTTACAGTCTTAAGTAAACTCGGGAGACACACTCCCGGGATATCCTAGCAATTATTCTCTATTTTCGACCCTTTTTGAGTCAAACTATTTTCCTTTTTTTCATTTTTCAAACATCTAAATCACAGTTTTACCTTGTTTGGCGTAGCATAGCCTCATCTAGCTCTTGCACCATTAAACTCTTTCCTCCCTCACAATGGCCTTTGAATTTAATCAATAATAGATAAAAAGGAGAAAAATTCAATTTTCAAAAGTTTCAAATAATTCAGAATAATTAATATCCCTTATATAACAGAGAATACAACTTTAATAAAATAATTAAAAAGTTTCATGGAAAGCTTTGCAAAGAACAGATCTAGCCCCCAAGGTGCGCTTTTTTAATATAGTAATTACTAATTTACTCAATTAAATATAAGAATTAAAGTAAACGATGAAATATCTAGAAATGGACAAAAAAGTAAACTTTTCCGATACTAAAATTAAAGGAAGCGATAAATTATTAAAAGGAATATTATACCAGCTAAATGTAGTTAAAATTGAAGTGAAAGATAAATTATTAAATTAAATATTATATCAAGTACATGTAATTAAAATTAAAGCAAACTATACAAAATTGAAATGTGATCTGGTACGCCAAAAGAGATCCAACTAAAATAATAGCCCCTTCGGTGGCTAAGAAATCTTGTAGCTTTGAAACAAAATTTGAATTCGGTAAAACGCGTAGAAGTTTCGCTTTTTGAAAAAGGAATATTTCTATACGAAGTACTATTAAAAAAAATACAAAAAGAAAAAAAAGTAAAAAAAAAAAGTATATTGACACACACTGCAAATAATATAATTTCTTGTTTACGCTTTCTTATTACGCATAATTTCTTGTTATATACACTCTAATATTTCAATTCAATGAAATTTGAGTAAGAACTCGTATAAGTAATTCTACGAAATGCTTCTGTGAAATATTTCCTCGAACTATGAGTAATTCGATTTACTTAGTGATGAGGAACAATATTATTTCACGCGAAGTGTTCCAACACACCTGTATTATAACAAATCTTAGAAATCAGCACCTACCTCTAAAAAAAATTGTAAGTTGTTCTAACAGAGCTTAAGAAACACAGGTAAAGGCATTAAATTCTTTCGCCAAATATATTGTAAGTGGATCATAAAATTTTCCACGCTTGGCATATATCTTCTTATATTGTGTAATGATACGATGACTCTTTATTTGTAACTCGAAAAGAATTTCCGAGGAATGCGATTTAAAGAATTATGCAGCTGAAATCAATCCGTAAGGCGCATATGCAAGGGCTGTTCAAAAAGTATCCGTTGTTACGAATGGATGAGGGTTTTGATTGATTGATTGATTTTTCACTTCACATTTAGATGCCCCACGAGGGCTATTGGCGACGATAAATCGATTGAGATAACACGTCATGGTGATGTTCAATTCAGTTCACCTGAAGGACCCTGGTTCGGTCAGGACTCGAAACAGGCATTGTTTCGAGTCCTAATTCCACTTAAGATTCGTCATGTAGCAGGGTTGATGCACGAGAAGGTCAGATTTCTCACATTGACATGGTGTGGAAGATTGGAATTTTGGTTCAGCGAAGGACGTTTCTTCCGAAACATCGGGGGATGTTATTCTACCCCGTGCGCTGTGGAAGGGGATAGAATGTTGGTGGCCTCGAGTGCCGCAGCGTTGTTTCGAACCCTTGACCAGTAGGTCTGAAGTTGACCGGTCGCTTTTTGTTGTGTTTCTGTCACCTTGGCTGAAAAGACTGGCTAGTTAAGTGAGGTGTCTTAACTTCTGACGCTGTTGTTGACGAAAGTCGCTGCATACTCCACCTCCACTATCATCGTGATGAAACGAAGAGAAACATTTTTTTTGCTTTTTGATTTTTTTTCAGCCATTACTGCAATTTATATACATCCCCTCCCTGCTGAATTTAGTTTTGCTTGGGACAGATTTCCATTTGAGTCATCGACTGTCTCGTGTTAAGTGGGGGTCTCGTCGACACATACACCAAAGCCGATATATCACTAGTCGTGATTTGTGTGCGTTTGTCTTAATTAGACGTACAGAGGCAAGTGTTTCGTGTCGGGGGTATATGCAATAAGAAGTTACAGGCTGTGCTGCCATCTAGTGTTCATGTCCTGAACCACTTCATCCTCTCTTCGGCGCTGAACGAAACATAGGGGGATGTTATTCTACCCCGTGCCGGAGGCGAGAGGGTTGGTGGCCTTGAATGCTACTGTTGTTTCAGACCCTGGTCCATATGGTCCGAAGAAAAGTTGACCAGTTACGTTTTGCTTCGCTCCCACCAACTAGGCTGAAAAGACGTCTCATCTGGCAAGTTAAGTAAGGCGTTTTACCTTCTGACGTTGTTGTTGACGAGAGTCGCTGCATTGGTATCAACTCATACGTCGCCCATGTAACTTGCCCCTGAGATTCATTGTCAATAGCCTTCGCGTTGCTCCTAAGTGCCACTTCAATATATAATCAATGAATCCAGGAAGGATTCGTCTTCCAGAGTAATTGGGATTGCATCCAGTTAAAGGGCATTGAGCTTCAAAATTCTCACGTGCCACAGAAATTCGGAAATCGTCAATCAAGTGTCGAGGAAAACAATCCTTGTCACTTGAGCCTGATTGAAAGTTGCTAGATCCGTCGCTATCAGTTGCCATTTTGATATACTGGGATTGCTTCTAGGAACCATTTGTTCTATCCCAAAATTATAAAGTTCATTCACTCAGTTAAGAATCAATATTGAAAATCAAACCAAAATTTATTCTTCTTTTGATAATAATCCAAAACCAAGACTTGTATTACGTCAGTGGAGCAAAATCTCAGCTCTTCTATTCGAAAACATAATCTTATGTTTTATTATGGATTACTTATCTGACTTATTTTAGAGGTGGGGTCCGTGTCCGAAACTAATTCAACTTTAATCTCGGCGCACGCACAGGCCTAATCTCGAAGTTCAAACCTTCCGATTTCTTTGCTACTATTGACTTTTTATTGCGTATAATTGCTATCCGATCAATAGACACTGCACTGCATCTATTTTTATTTACGTATTTCGGTTCATTCATGATAAGAAGTTGCAGCGACTTTTTTCGCGCCAGAAGTTAAAACGCCTTACTTAACTAGCCAGAAGAGACGTCTTTTCAGACTAGTTGGTAGGAAAGCATTCTTAGGATCCACTGGACCAGGGTTCGAAACAACGCTGCCGCATCAAGGTCAATTCACTCTCTCCCCGGGCAAGGGGCAAAATAACATTCCCCGATGCTTTGGAGGAAACGTCTGACTCCGAAAGGTTATCAAATCAAATAACATCATAAGAATGCCCCAAGAAGTCAATGGAAAGGAAATATGACCGAGAACCGGTACACTACGTACTCTAATGCGATGATAACGAAAATAAATTCATTTAGAGTCATGGAATTGCAACTATTTTTTTTTCTTTATGACTAGATATTTTTTAAAGTGTCTAATCCAATTTACTGTTGCAGTGGGATCAATATTAGATGCCAGACATCAAATTTTATTTCTCCATTCCTAGAAAAATCGACTCTATTTGCTGAATTTATTTACTAACCCTTTTGAGGCCACTGTAGCCAAGTGGTCATCGTTGCGTCGTGAACGATGTTGTTTTTTTCGAGTCGCGGGTTGGAACCCTGATGCCACTAAAGGCCCGTCATTGGAGGCAGATGCATATTAAATCTACTGAGACTTAAAATTCTCATATTGCATGATTTGGAAGTCTGCAGTTCAAATGTCATCCTCGTCACTTGATCGAGTTTCATAATTATAATCTCAGTCGCCGAGAATACTCCGTGTGTTGCGTCTAAGTGCGACGTTAATAAATAATGAATCAATTTTCTAATTGTAGAAAGCTGAGTTTACGTATATTTTCTCTATTTGTGATATGTGGCGGGTCATTTAAAAAAAAATTATATTCTTATTTCTACTTTTTTACAACGTTTTTATGTATTTCACTTGGTGTATATATTTATTAGTGTATCATCAAATTTTCTATCGTTAATTTAACCAACTTCCCATCAAGCTAGAGCTCTGAAATTTTGGAAATCGTTCTTACTCGCATAACAATGCGATATTTAGACATTTACGACAAGTTTTAATTAATATTTCAATATTTCTTTTAATAAACTTTGCCACCATATAAAAACGTTGGTTTTTACCTCGAATTATTTTCCTATATTGTATGGTTAATGTTTTTCGTTTTCATTTTTTTCCTTAAAAATTAGGATCTTAGTTGAAATTTGTTCTAGTACTCTCAAACGTTGTAATTTTTATTGAGATTACTGTTCCAATTTCACAGCATAGCAATGTTTATGAAAAGTTAAATCGGGGATCCTACAATTTTGCAGATATTTTGGTAAATCAGTTCGTTCGCCGATTTTATAATCAGTCTACACCTCACATCTGGAATGCCAATGAAGTATTGATAAAATATCTTTCGAAACGCGTCTGTGCAGTAATATGTTTCCATGGGTATACCATCAAATGGAGCATTTCGTACGAGTATAATATTTTAGAATATTCTACATGAGCTTCGGAGTTCTGTATATTATGTGCGGGTCGTTTCCAATTTTTGAACAAGTTTTCGGTTAGTTGTACTAATTATGCAGATATATTTATGTGCAGATGAATGAAGTACTTCTATTTAGTACAGAAGAAAATGTTCATGAACTTACATCATTTTTTTCTGATAAAACTTACTAGAACAAACTAGATGCACTGGTTATTGAAAGTTAAGAGTAATTGAGAATATTATGTGGATAATGAATGAAATTTAAATCAGAATGACGGGTTTAGTTTTTATTAACGTCGCACTAGAAGCAACACGAGAACTAGTAGCGACGGATCTCGTAATTTTGAACCACGGTCAAGTGATGATGACGATACCTAAGCTGGCACCACCTTTCCTAACATCTACACCACGCCAACGGGATCGGAATGACGGGAAGCGTGATATATGTGAATGTAAAACGATTATAAAATTATTACATATTGCGGAGAAACGGTAATAATCACTTTTATTATACAAAGAAACAGCGTGAAAGGAAACTAGGTATAAGAAGAGTCCACACTTTAGAGAAAAACAAATGAAACAAAAGGGCTATGCTGCAGTTTAATAAGGGGTGTGGTCACCTCTGACAGCCTGGCAAGCTGCACAACGACTTATCATACTTGTTATGATATTGTCTTTTCATTGAATGGATAAGCTGCAAGTTGTCTCCCAAGCATATTCTGCTCTTGCTCCGTAGAATTCACATCACGTAAGAAAGACGGTCACAGTATGAGTTGGATATTTTCCGTTTAAAGGAAATCTTCTATCACACAGAACGTTATTCATAAATATGACGTCAGTACCAACAGCACCTCGAAGCAAGTGTACGTAGGGCTCAAGAACTTTATCTCTGTATCGTTTAACAGTCACAGATTCATGTCTCAAATATACGGATGTCTATTCGCACCCTCAAGCATGACGGTTGCTCACACCGTGACTCCCCTTTATGGAAGAGATTGTCTTTTCTCGATGTTTCCAGGTGAAAATGAGAGCTAAGTTCTCGCCATGTCGTTAGTTGTTAATAATCAGGGTTCAGACTAAAGCGAGAATCATCACTGAACATTCCATTGGCCCGCTGTCAAAATTTCCAGCACCAATGTTCCAAACTTCAGTTTAAACGAGCGTGTTAAGGCGTAGATATAAGGGGAATACAAACTGCTGGTCGTCTGGCATAGAGGCCAACATATTTGAGTCTCCTGTAAACAGTTTGTCTTTAAACTCGCACACTCCTGGAGCGGCTGTGAGCGCTGAACTCAGTTCTTTGGAACTACTGTCCCTCTGACGTCAGGCAGTTATCGCCTTGGCGGACGTTTGTGACTTTAGACTGACTTGGCACTGGTCGGCTAACATTTTCCACGCTTTGAAACGTCCACCACAGACTTCAGATGAAATACTGAGTGATTTTCGAAATTCGAGGCACATCGACTCGAAATCGTTTGGATTCGGGCAATCCAACGATTCCTCCTTTGGCAAACGTGTCCAATGGTCGTCTTTGTTCCATCATTCGTCCCGTTTCATCGTTATCAACGTTGCTTTGCACATGAACTGCAAGAAAATTGTCTGTGTTGGTGATGCCGAATGAGCCAAATTTCCGCGTTCTGACATACACAAGTGTTTTGCGAATGAAGAGGTCGATTGAAATGTTTTTCCATAAAGCCAAAGTTTCACCTACGACAGAAGACTCCCCAAAAATTATTTTGATTGAACTCAACGCTATTTACTTACATTTTCCCCCATTTTGCGAATTATTAATTTATTATTAGTGTACATTGCGTAGAGCAAATACAATAAGAACCATATTTCAAGTAGAAAATTGTCCTGATATCCTGATGAATCCGTGTATAGATACTAATCCTATATTCATCTATAACACTGTACTTCGCAACAGAATATCCTATGATATGCTCTGCTTCCTTAAAATTTAGAAAAGTTAAATAAATATACAATTTTTTTTGCATTTTTTAAAAAAAATATATTTTTTCTTCTTAAAAGTATTCGGACGAAATTTGTAATAAACCTTAATGCAAAAAGTTGATATAAAAAGTAATAAATGTCATAACAAACATGTTGTTGTTTATGTGCGATGGTGTTGACAATAAACAGTATTAATAATGGAACGTTTCTGAAATATTTTTTTAGATTTAGTTTTTCGGCGAAGATAACATTAAGTTTTTCTCAAGAGATTATCATATTATCTGTGAACTGTCAACATAAGAATTTGAAATACATGGACATATTATGCTTCGAATCTATAAATCTTGATACAAATTCTAGATACTATAACCTTTGTTTTGTGTTGCACGTTTGGACAGCATTTGGTAAAATAAAAAACGCTTTATCTGTGGTTCTAGGTTGGTTCAAAAAGTACTTGTATTTGAAAACAAATGGCAAGATTAAGATAAATTGTTGTTACCATTTGGTGCTGCCATCTGTTTATAAAACTTGAAAAGATTTGAGATGTAATGATATATTAGTTTTGATTTGGATGTCATTTGCTGCCTCTTCGAGTTGTCGACGTCGGTGACATTCAAAACATTGGGTTGCTTTCCAGTTAATCTGCTCCAAAGAAGGCGAGGAGGATCCCATCGGTCGGAAAAGTTACGACGGAGAATGTTTGAGGTGCGAAAGAGGTCATGATCACGAAAAAGAGTAATTGAGACAGCTGTGTAGTGAGTCATGATTCTTACTAAAAACAAACCCTTTTCGATGCTACGAGCACCATCTCTTGGATTTTCTGAGGTCTTATTGAATGACCTTCGTGAGTTTTCCAATAGTTGATTGATTTTCATATTTTACGTACTATTATTAGCAAATTAATTGATTAACGTCGCAATTTGACCCTACACGAGAAGTATCGGCGATGGATCCCTTAATTTTGAGCATCGGACAAAAATCAAGAGTGACATCTAAGTTGTACCCCGCTCTGTAGATTTCCCCACCGTGCCAACATGAGGATTTGGAAGCCTCGACAGGTTTCACGTGCATGCGACTGATTTTTAGTGGCATCAGGTTCAAACTTACTATTCGACAGAAGCAGTACCGGCCATGGCTAACCACCATGACAACTCGGCTTCCACGGCCGCCTATTATCAACAATAGAAACGAATTAACGCCAATTATTGGATTCTGTAGTTCTATTCATCTCGAGATACGAGAGCTCAAGTTCTCATTTTTCTCGCCAAAGACCATCGTGGAGAATGTGGCTGTTGTAGCCTAGTGGTCATGGTCGTCGACTCCCGGCTGGTGGTTTTCGTCTAGTCGTGGGTTCGACCTTTAGTCCCTCGTGTAAGATGGGATGATGCACATTAAATTCGTCGAGACTGAAAGTTCTTTCTGACTTGGTGTGGAAGTATGGAGAAGAAGGTGCCAGCTCAGGTGCAGACCTCGTCATATGACCGAAGCTCAGAATTATGAGGTTCGTTGCCAATAGCCCTGCTACTAGTGTGACGTTAATAAAATCTAATCAATCAATCTGTTACAGTGAATAATGTTCAATTCAACGTGCATATATGTGTGTGTGTATGCATGTATTATGAATGATATTAAATGTTAGTTCTACATTAATGGAACAGTCTGAATACATGGCAAAAAAGATTTATTCTAACAGACTTTAGTCGGGCTTCGGCCATCAAGGCCGTAGCGAAACATTATAAAATATCTCAGATGATCATCAGATAGGAGTGTATGAGCAAGAAGAGGGCTTTTCGCTGAGTAATAAGTTACATAACAGGGATTTTTCACAATAGACGTCATAGAACATGTGGGATGAATGGAGGGATTTCGAGGGAATTTAAATGCGGACATAAAGTCTGGTAGGGATCATCCCTACAGGTCTGAAGCCATGGGAACAACATTGTCAGCGAATTTTTAAGAACGCATGATTGTATAAATTAAAAGTTAAAAAGGGATGATATCAGGAAATAAGAATGAACTCTTTACTTTTAAATGCGAGAATGGGAAAAATTTGGAAATTAAATTATTATTATGAGAAACGAATATGAATTAAAGTTAAATCATTACATGTATGTGTACATATATATATATATGTATATATACATATATATATATATATATATATATATAAACATAATCTCACAGGACCTGCGTTTAATAAATAACGTGCCACGGGCTAAAATCACGTTATTTTTTTTCAATATTCTTATGAAAGCAGAAGTCAACTCTATTTTTTTTGAAAACCGAAGTAAAAATAAATGCTAAAAAGTGTGTTTTATTCACCTTGCGAAAGAAAACCCGATCTGAAATTCATCTCAACCGCCACGGGCCGAAAACCCGAACAGAGAAAAATTTCCATCGGTTCAAATGATATGAATTACCGTTGAGTGGCACCACACGTAAAGGTAATTTTTCAACACCCTCCGCCTTCTCGTTCTTCCACCCCTCTGAGAATATTCTTTTCCACTGAACTTCTATGGGACCATTCATTCCGGGCTCGTCGCCATGGTAACGATAAATGCCGCCGCAGGTGGTGCGGAGGTTAAAAAAAAAAATCAAGTGAAATGGCCGGACCTGTATTGGACTCATTTCTCAAGTTATAAAGACGTATTAATATTATCGCGTTTTCCGCGAAGGTTGAAGAAATGTCTTCTGTGATGGATAGGATGATGACGGGGTTTCCAATTTTTGCTATCGATTTGCTTTAATGATCCGATCTGTTCATCCTTCCTCCTTTATCAATAGTTTTCGTTCCCTATCTTTCGTATCCGGATATATTGCATGTTGGGTGTCTACGCAGCTCGATCGATCAGTTTGATCCGGGTTTTCGGGTTCTCGGTTGCACTAATCTGTTCGAGTTTGACACTCTTTCAATGGTCATTTGGTTCGCTCCTTGTATTTGGACAAGTTACAGGTTGCTTTACCGCGCTTTTTTTTTTTGTGATTTTGCATTGAAACAATTATAACAACTTAATCTCTCACATGTACGGTGAGTAAGAGAACAGGCTGATTCAAGAATGCTTATAAAATCGAATATGATTCTTTTTTTTAAAAAAAAAAAAAAAAAA
>BMAW01002843.1:34423-106053 GCA_019974015.1 Nephila pilipes | reverse complement strand
GACGCCACACGCACCCTGTGTTGGTGGAGTTTACCTTTGACAAAACGGTCTCTGGTTATACCTTCGTGAAATTCTTTAGGTGGAAAAAACCCTTCCTTTTTTTTTGTGAGATACTTCTTTTCTGTCAATCTAGAATAAATCCGATCCACTTCCTCAGTAGAGCAATCATGCGTAATTGAAACGAAGTGCAGAGGCGTCCTTTATGCCAAGGTGGGTGGGCCTTTGGGTCGGCGATCGCTATTGAATATTAACTTTTCACGCCTGTTAAGGCTTTTGCCCCCCTCCCCTCCTTTCAATAGTTCAGACTCTCCCACGGGGGGTAAGGTATTTGAAAACGTCGAAAATCGTTTTGGTGTGAGTTATTTTATTCGTAGTGATTTTTAGCTGTCACGTGGGGAGATGCCAGAGACCGTCTTTGGTAGTTTCGTAACTAATATATCCTTAAGGATGATCGAAAATATTCTATGAAAAATGATAAGTATAAACACATAAACTAAAAGTAAAATGGTTTTCTACACTTTTCTATTGCATAATTAATGAAAAATAGAGAACATAAAACGACATTTAAGGTTCCGGTCTACGGGCTATTTAGATATCATGAACGTATTGTTAATCCTATGGAATTTTTACTACCATCCTCAAATCTGTACCATTTTATCTTTTTGATTGTAAGAAAGGTGAATCTGAAACAGCAAAAAGTAATAAAGGTTTGTGTGGAATTACATTTATCTTCCGATTCTTAAAAATATTTAATCTGTATTTTGTGGGTTTCCCGGTCTTTAAAAAAGTATTCTAAAACATTTTCAAAATTCACGGTAGGTTGCTTTCGGTGAATCTTTTCCAAAGAAGACGAAGTTGGTCTCATTGGAGGGAAGAGTTATGACGAAGAGTTTTTGAGGCGCGAAAGATGTCATGATCAGAAATACGAGTAACTGAGACTTAGACAGCTGTCTAGTGAGTCATGCATACTAAAAACGAACCATTTTCGATGCTATGAGCGCCATCTCTTGGAATTTCTGAATTATTGAGTGACTCTCGTAATTGCTTAAAATAAATGCTTATTTGACAAAATTATATGTTCTTTGAATTCTTTTATGTAAAATGAACAGATTGCATTAAATTCATCATTTTATTCCTCACTATATTTATAAAACAATTTGGTGTCTCGCAATATTCGGGCTAATATACTATTTGCCTTGTAAGTACGGGCACAACGCCTTCGAGTTTTTGTAGTTATCTTTTTCTTTCTCTAGGGAATTACTGTTTTTTGGTAAACATGGGTGACGCACCCTCGTGATACTTACCAATCCTTCTCTATATTCGACCCTTCTTCTGGTCACCTAGTTTTTCCGTCCAGCTCACACATACACATGTTTTATCACAGCTTGCCACATTTGGCTGTTGTGCCATAAACCTCTACTTTCGACCCTCCTTTGTCAATAAATTTTCCAACCCAAAACACTTTACGGGCACTCAATATTCAATATTTTCCGGCAGAATGCATTATATATATATATATATATATATGTGTGTGTGTGTGTGTGTGTGTGTGTGTGTGCGTGTGTGTGTGTATGCGTGTGTAATAACCTAACTTAATTCCTATTATCCTATTAGTTTCTCACAATAATAATTTAATTTCCTAATTTTTCCCATTCTCTTCTTTAAAAGATAGCGTTCATTTTTATTTCCTGATACGATTCCTTTTTAACTTTAATTTATGCACAATCACGCGCTCTTAAAATCTGCAAAGTCAGCTTTTTCCCACGCTGTAGACTTATAAGGATGATCCCTTCCAGACTTTAAGTCAGTACTTAGATTAAATTTCCTCGAAATCCCTCCATCCATACCACATGATTTATGACGTATATATATATATATATATATTTACAACATAACTCTGGCGCTAAATTATTAGCGATCAACAGAAACCAAGCAGCCAATCTGTTTGGAGCCACACGTTTCCTGGTGAAACTGCTGCTATTTCTAATAGTCCGTGCGTCGTATTCCCTCCCCGCGTTTAGTTATGTACACCCACTCTACTTAGTAGGTTTGCTGGTTAGGTATTCATTGTGTATTGCCCGCTCACGCAAGATGTCCCGCGCGTTATTTAAAATTAATTCAACTTCGTTATTATTTCTGTACAAGAATATAGAAGAAAAATTGTGACGATAATTGCGGCACAATGTTCTGAGATATTCCCACAGTATTGAGGTATGATACGATTGATTCATAGTGTGTGTGGAATATTGTTTGGTACATTTTTGTACTGTAAAAAGTTGAAATTTTTGGGCTCCGTAGGCCATATGTTCTTGGCCACCTCTGATCTAGGCTACAATTTAAGTAAATGTTTGGCGCAACTTTGCCAGAAACGACGCCAAAACGATTCCTTAAAGTTTAATTAACATATCGTGGTTGCAATGGCAAAATGCATAAAAATCCTCTGCCTCTATTAAAAACGTGTCTTTTACTCTGGATCCGCCCTCGTGTATATATCTTAAAGCGAACTTGTTGCAAATGATAAATCGATGGGGCGTCACTCACTTCCCCATTCGAGTTGGATTACCAAGTCGAAGAGTTTTTAATAAAATACAGCTTATGGAAGAGGAGATTCAATTAGCAAGAGGACCTGGTCATTCTTCGACTGACAGAGCTCCACTGAAAAGACTCCTTTAATTACTCACCTGCGGAATTTAAATTAAAAGAGACGGCGAGGAAATATCCAGGTTTTAATTAACTCTTTCCCATTCGCGCCCGTACAGAATTTAAATGAAAGTCCTGTTTGATGAATTGCACGGGCTGTCACCGGGAATCTGTGTTTGTCATTCTGCGTTTTCTTTGATTGGGCCGGCGTTTCCTGAAAGAAAAATCGCGATTGGTTGACGAGCAGGTATGCCGTACCTCTACACCCAGAACACTCCCGCGGACGAGAAAATGTATTTTCCTCACCGACTTCTCCCCGAAGTCCATTAAGTTGCAGGAGTGCATGACTGTTAATTTGAAAAGTTTTCCAATCTGTGACGTGTGATGATTTTTAGAAGGTTGAGTCGTTTTCGGGGCTGAGACATAATTGGAGTTCCAGAAATTCCGAATAAAACGGTTCGGGAGATGGTAATCACGTTTGCAGTGTGTTCGGCACGTATATTAGTTGTCTCATGACTGTAATGAGTTTTGTTCAGAAAATATAGATGTAACCGTTTAAGTGAAGGAATCAGACAATGTACACATTATATGTAGATAATCTGGATATTAACCGTTAAAATGAGGGAAATTGTTTCCTTTTTTTACATTATTACATTACTGTACAAAACATCGAGGCCAAGCATTTTAGAAAGCGGGGGAGGAGAAAGGGAAAGGAAAAAGAAAATTATAAACTTTTTGCAATGGTATACGAGGTATGAACTTTTTTTTTTTGGAGGAATAAATAAAAATTTGAAAATATTTTTAGCCCTATTTTAATGAATCGTCTATGGGTTTTCCGATCTCTAAGAAGCATTGTAAATCTTTTTTGAAAATAGAAGGAAATATATAATTTCACACAGAAACCTTCCTTATTTCTTACTCTTTTGGATGCACTTTTTGCATTCAAATAAATAAAATAGTATAGATTTGAGGACAGTAGTCAAAATTCCATAGGATAAACATAACGTTCACGAAATCAAAATGGGCGATAGATGGGAACCTTAAGCAAAACTTATTTTAATATTCTATTATCTTTAAGATATAATGTAATAATAAGGTCCGCGGTAGCCTAGTGGTCAAGGTCGTGGACTAGCGGCTTGCGGTTTTCGTTCAGTCGTGGGTACGATCCTTGGCCGCCAAAGACCCGCCGTGTAGCCGGGGCTGATGCACGTTAAATCTGTTCGGGGCTCAAAGTCCTCCCGTTGGCGTGGTATGGAGAGGGAGTGCCAGCTTAGGTGTCGTCCTCGTCACTTGACCATGGTTCAAAATTACGAGGTCCGTCGCCAATAGCTCTCGTGTTGCTTCTAGAGCAACGTTGATAAAAACTAAAAAAAAAAAATAATAAACTAAATAATGTAATAATAATTACCTTTATTGCAATGAAAATCATTGGTACCAACTGAGTTAAGAATAGAAGAGAATATTTTTAAAGTCTCCATAAAAATTTCCCAAAAATTATTTGTGGTGATACACAGAATGAAAGGTGAATTATTGTTGGTATTCCAAAAATTTATTCATGCAGACGAACCCTCACGGATAGTAAAAAGAGTGAGGAAAAAGTTCTGATAAATAAGAAAAGTTCAAATGATTTTTGAACTACTAAAATATGACACAGGAGAAATTGATAAAATCTACTCGAAAACAATTACGATGGTATTTCGCTCTTGCTTTGATATATATATATATATATTTATCATTTTTTCAGGGGTGGGGGGATCATTCTCTAATAGGGGAAAAAATAGCAGTAAAGAATCTGCAGTGTTTCTCTGTATCGTCTCACAAAAGCGTTAAATATGAATGTGGTTTGGAGAGAAATGCATACTCATAAGATTTGTAAATTTAATAGAGACATAAAATGTAAGTAAATTTTAATTTAAACGTCATCTTCTTGGCACGTGCTACCATCAAGCCTCCCACGGGCCATATCGCAGCACTCGTGCCATTCGTTGACGGCTACTCTCATCAAATCAAATGTTTTTTTTAAATATTTATTTTAGAAAAAAAAAAATTCATTTCATATCGAACGTTCCTAAATTTTAAAAAGAGCAGTATGATAAAAGGGTATATATCATATGAAACCACTTATGGACATTTTACTGATTTAAAAAAAGCATAGTTCGATGTTATACTTTAACGCGAGGTAATGAGTCAGTGACGTTAGAGTTTAGTGGTGTCAGAGCTAGATATGATTATGCTGCCCCAGACAAGGCGAAGCTGCGATCTAGGTGTTTAACAGAACGGAAAAGAAAAAAAAAAAAAAAAAAAACGAAGGCTGTGGTTGTCGAGAAGAAGGTTCGAAAATAGAGAAGAATCGCTAAAGTCTCACAGGAGCACGTCACTCGTGTTTAACAAAGATAGTAAAATCCACGGAAAAGAAAAAGATCACTAGGACGCCTCGAGGTCACATGATTCTCTTGCTAACCTAAGGCGAGGGGTTTAAGGCTAAGTAAAGCTATATATCTTCAATGTACGAAAAATATCCCACACATTTAATTTAGAAAACGCATAGACCCAATCGATAGGCCTGTCCAAAGGGGGTTTTAAGCGATGTGAGTGCACAAGGTTTCCAGCCACCGACTCATTTCGCAAAATCGAAATAGTTCCTTTTTTTTTTTTTCTTACTTTTTTTTTAAAAAAATTTTTGATTCCCGAATTGAATTCACATTCAACCGACTCTAGCTTTTATTCGATCTTTCGCGCATAATCGCATGCTAGATTTCTCGTTAAGTCTGTACTTTCATCAAAATCGAGGCTGATTACAACCATTGACAATCATATTTACTGAGTTTTTATTGTAAATACGAGGTGGGGCCGTAAAATAACAAGACTGACGCTGCTACAGAAGAAGTTCACATGCTCAAAACGCCAGCAACTAATAGATGCTTAGCGAGAAGCCTTCTATTTCGAATACAGTGCCTTCTGTAAACAAATTCGTACAGACATACCCTTCGTTCGCATAGGAGCTATTTTTTTTTTTTTTATATCGCCTAAAAAATAATAAGCGAGTAAAGAATTGTTGTGAAATTTTCCATGAAATTTGGAAAAACCACTAATGAAACTTACAATTTATTGAAAGAAGAGTATGGCAATGAGTGTTTATCGCGTGCACGTGTTTTTGAGGGCTTTAAGCGTTTTCAAGTTGGCCGAGAAGACGTTGAAGATTATTCCCACCCGAATCGTCCTTTCACGTCACGACGGTGATATCGAAAAAACCGGTAATCTGGTTCGATCTGACCGTCGGTTAAATATTCGTGCTATTACTGAGACTGTAGGAATCGTCACAGAATGCTTGTGGAAAATTTTTCCCACCAAGACAATGCGCAGGCTGATTTCACATAGTCAGTGAAGAGGTTTCTAGCGGAGTACAGCATCCCAGTGAAGACTATTCGCCGTATCTTGCGCCATGCGATTTCTATCTGTTTCCTAAAGCGAATCAAAAGGAACAAGATTTGAGTCCGTTGAAGCTGTGAAAGTGGCACGCGTCCTGAAAGAGCCGACAGAAGAAGACTTCAAGCACTGTTTCGAACAATGCATTGAACGTTATAGGGATAGAGGAGGGGTGTATATTGAAGGTGATGATAAGTAAATAATCGAGATAGAATGTTTTACAACGTCAATCTCGTTATTTAATAGCCATACCTCATATATCATTCACGAGAGATAAATAGTCCATTCACGAGCAGTCTTAACAGTACGTCACCAGGTGGCTTCAAAAAAAACCCTCACAATCTTACTCGGATCTTTTATTTTCTTTTCACCCGTTATTATAAAAGAACCAACGACAACAGCAAGAATAATAATAATAAAAAAAAAACAACTTCTGGTGACATCTGCTATCCGAATAATTTGTCTTCCATCATTATAAGAGACATCAAATGACAAGCAGCCTTAAATCAAACAAGTAATTCAGTTCTCCTTTCTTGCTGCCACCAGGAAGAAACCAAAAAAGAGCCTCGCAAATTGGTTGACGCACTTTTTCACCTGTTGCAGCCCTCGTTGCCTGAGGGCGAGAGTAAAAAAGCCACTATTAATCAATCCGGGGAATTGTCATCCTATTATGTTCGTGCCACAATCTGCACTTGAAGTGTAGATGTTACAAGAAAAGTGGAAGAAGAGATTATATTTAAACGTGCCATTTAAGGTTAATGATGCTTTTTGTGGTCTGCTTGCCAGATTTTTGTTGCTGTTGCGGACGTCCTTTTATTTTCACTTTTTGAGGAACGTGTTCTGATGCGGCGGATTCGAAAGTAAAGCATTCGGAAATTTGTGACTGGTTTGAGTTCGTGGTTTGTCTTATCGTTTTCTTATAATGTTGCAACGACGTTAAAATATTTGAAGAGGGTGATGTTATAAAATAAGAATTTTAGCCACGCAGCAATTTTCATATTGATTTGGGTTAGGACATATGGTGAATTATTACAATGAAATTAATTTGTATCTTAAAAATATATCTTAATCAAGATACTTTTTAGTCACCCAAGGAGCTATTGTTTTGGTTGGATCTCTTTTGCATACCTGGTCAATTTTCAGTTTGTATCGTTTGCTTCAATTTTAATTACATTTAGCTTAAATATATTCAATTTAATAATTTATCGTTTGCTTATATTTTAATATCGGAAAAGTTTACTATTGTTCATTTCTCGATATTTCGTCATTTACTTTAATTTTTATAATTAATTGTGTAATTTAATAATAATTATAAAAAGAAGCGCACCTTGGGTGGCTAAATCTGTTCCTTGCAAAACTTTACATTGAACCTTTTTTTTTTTTTAATTTTCATTTTACGCGAGCAATAATTACATTTAATTTAAAATGTATTCAATTTATTTATATATGCTTATTTTTATTTCCAGATATAGTAAGAGAAATATAATCGAAACAGTAAAGGAATCGAAGTTAATCTATCTTCTGTAAAAAATAACGAGAGATAATATATTGGGTAAAGGATTTTTCAGAATAATAATTAATATACTTTTGACATGTTGAAAATTACTTTGTATTTCACAATACTTTCTTTTATCTTCATCTAATTTGCATAATCCCGTTTTATTTTGGCTGGGAATGAATTGTAATTTTATGCAATTCAAATTACCAAGAAAAGCATCAAGGTTAGTGAAGAGAAAATCGCAAATAGTCCAGCGTCACAAAGTTAATAATTTTTTTTGTTTACCTAATTTTTCCCAAGAGGTATTGAATTCAAGAAAGCCCTCTCTGAAACAAAAAATATTATCTTCGCTACAAACATTATACTCGTAATATCGATAATACTACAAACTACAAAATCTTGAATGAAAACTTAAAGTTATAAATTGGCGGCGATATTCCAGTGGTGAAGGACTCTTCGAGTCCTGGGTTCGAGCCTTTATGCCACTAAAGACTCGCCATACAGCCAGGGAGATGCACGTTAAATCTGTCAAGGCTCAAAGTCCTCTTCATGAGCGTTGGGTTAAAGTTAAGAGAGGAAGATGCTAGCTCACATGTTGTTTTTGTCACTTGACTGAGGTTCAAAATTACGAGGTCCGTCGCCAATAATGTAATGCCTCTATAGTCACGCCAATAAAACCAATCTATACTAATGTTAAAGTTATAAATCATTTGAAGAGAAGGAATTTTTAATGAAAATTAAAATAATACCAACTAATAGCATGTATTAAATAAGTTTGAATACCTAAGAATAATCATCATATTGTTTCGTCTTAAATAACTTTTTAACTACAGAGGCTTCTAATAAATCACCGCAATTGAACTACTCATAAAGTATTGTCAGCCAGACTTGAATTTATCATTAAATTCAACATTTACTGATTTGCCATAAGAGATAGGAGCATTGAGACGAGGGAAGAGATGATTTTCTTCGTGAAACAAAATGAAGAAATATTTCTTTAGAAAATATTTACAGAAAAAATATAGGTGTGAAAGATTTTCTTTTTTCCCAACATCACTATTTTGTTTTTTAGTTACATAGAATGGGGTGGGTGTCTAGCACGAGAGACAGTTTTACACATGCTACATATATTTGAAATAATTTAAGTTTACATTAAATATTCAGAAAACTTCTAATCAGAATGTTGCTCATTAAATTTTAAATTGCAGTTCCTCATAAATGTTTCAAAAATTCGGGCTGTTTTGTATATTATTGAATGAGCAATATTTATTTTCGACGAGAAAATTTGCGTTTCCTATCTTTTTTAAAAATAATTACGAATGCTTTCCATTAAAATTTAAAAAAAAAGACCTGTTTTCCTATCGTGTTGTAAGAGGGATGCTACGAAAGTAAATATCCTTGTTTATGGAAGAGCAGATGGATACAAACAACCGTCATTGGACCCGTTGCTGTTTCGAAGTCAGTGGAGGAGAAAAGATGCATGTGCAGAGTGATGAAGAAAAGAGAGTAGCAGCAGACCTGCGTGCCCGAGACGTAACTGACAACGTGGTGGCCAATGGAAGTGCGTGCTGTTGTCCAGTATGAATAGGCACTTGGGACTAGTCATCCATGAACGCCTGAAGTCCGTGTACGGTGAACAGGTCGTCTCATCAAATGGATGGACGATGGTGTTGCATAGTCAGTGAAGGAAGGCACAGTGTGGAGGATGAAGGTCTAAGTGGTCTTCCCACAATATCTTTGAATGAAAAGACTAGTTACTAGAGCAGGGCATGGTGTTAGTGGATAGGCGCTTAACAGTGTGAGGCATTGCATCCATACTGCACATTAGTCGTGATTAGGTCCATCCAAAAATGCTGGGGTGGAAAAGGCTAGGAGACAATTCCTCGCATCGTAGGACGCCGAGTTTTAGCAGAGTGGATTCTAAAAAACTGATTGCCCTCTACAACAAATGTCTCAATGTCCGTCGCCACTATGACGAAAAATAGTGCAAAGTAAATTGTTCATGATGACATGGTTTATTTATTTATTTGGCAATATATTTTCCCTGTGAAAAAAAAATGGCGTAACTTATTTTCGGAACATCCCTCGTAATCTTACAACATATAGATATAAATTTTCGTGTTCTGCATAAAAAAGACAATAACATTCCTTTCCAATTTACTTGCCACACTTTTATTTATTATAGAAAGTGACTTCGTGAATGTAGTCAGGACGCCTACGGAAAGGGCGTTATATAACAGGGCTATTAATCAATCATCGGCGCCGTAGGCCTATGAATATGTTATTATGTAATGGATATTAACTGTATTAAGTGCAGAGGTAGCAATGTTCAAGTGAGTTTCTTCATTATATCCCTGGTTCATTTCAGAATTTTACTTAGGATAGTGAATGGAGAAAGTGAAATATTTGCTTTCTGCAGTTTCATGTGTTGAGAAACAAAATAGACATCGTATATTTTTAAACCGATAGAACACATTTACTAAATTATATTATACGAGGTGTGGCTATTTGATAGCGAGACTGACGCTGTAAAACATTTTATTTTGATGTCATTCATATTTACTTATCGCCTTCAATATACATCCTGCAAAACTCCGTGCGAATTCTTCATTGTTCGAAACAGTGCTGGAAGTTTTCTTCTGTCAGCTCCATCAAAACGCGTGCCGTTTTCTCTTTCACAGCTTCAATGGACTCAAATCTTGCTCCTTTTAATGCACATTTTGCCTTAGGAAACAGATAGAAGTCGCATGGCGCAAGATCTGGCGAATAAGGCGGATGGCCTAACATTTGGTTCTGTACTTGGTTAGAAACCTCTTGATAGACAATGGAATGAGCCGGTACATTGTCTTGGTAGAAAAATTTACCGTATGGATTATTTTTCGATTCTTACAGTCTCAGCAATCGCACGAATACTCAACCGACGATCAGATCGAACCACATGATTGATTTTTTCGATAGTGTCATCCGTTTTTTACGCGGAAGGGTGACCCGGACTTGAATCATTTTCAACGTCTTTTCGGTCACCTTAAGAACGCTCAAACCACTCTAAAGCACATGTATATGATAAACATTCATTGCCATACACTTCTTTCAATAAAGTATAAGTTTCAATCGCTTTTTTTCCAAGTTTCGCATGAAATTTCACAACAAATCATTGCTCATTATCATTTTTTAGGAGAAACAAACAAACAAAACTCTAATGCGAACGAAGGCTACGGGTATACAGATTTGCTTACAGAAACGTGAAGCACTGTATGCGAAAGAGAAGGCTTCACGCTAAACAGCTGTCGGTCACTGGCGTTTAGTACATGCGTACTTCTTCTGAAGCAGCGTCAGTCCCGTTATTTAATAGCCACACTTCATATTATGGTATCTGGACATGCGAGGATTTGTCGAATAACATATGTAACACTCCCTGTTTTTGAGATACATATCTTTTCAAATTATGAGTAAAGCTTAGGTTCTTTGTGTAATAATGATATTTTAATAATTCTATAGTACTATAAAAGTAGTTTTTTTTTAATCTAAAGTTTTTTTCCACACTTAGTTGAATATGGATATAATTTGTGAGGTGTATTTGCATTTAGGTACAATTTTAAAAAAAAATTATTTTTCAATATGGCTCCAAATTTTTTTGGGCTTCCATAAAGGGTACTTGTACATGTAGTGAACCAAAAATATTTTTTTCTCTTCGTAATACTTAAATCTTAAGAAATCATTTTTAGCATGAAAATTTTTCCAAAATTACCAAGATCTATAATTTTTTCAAAGGAAATATTCTGTAGTATCCTTAAAAAAGTTGGTTGAGGAATAAAATATTTTTATATTTATGTAATATTATATTAAAAATTGCTACCTAAATGCAAATATATCCGAAAAGTTATGTCCAAATTCAACTCGAACGAGGTTCAATATTAAGAGGTCCCTTGCCAATAGACCTTGTGTTGCTTCTAATAATAGAATGAATCAATCCACGCCTGCTAGTAAACGTCTATTGTATCGAAATGAAAAATAGATAGTTGATAGAAAACAGGCTATAAAATACATGAAGCCATTCTCACAAAAAAAAATCTTTTTGTTGATGATTAACACATCGATCAATAACTCCCGAGTCTAACATTGAAAACAACATTTTTTTTGCAAATTTTTTTTTTATTCATCAACATAACACCTTTTGTTAATCACCTTTTAGGGTGATACAATCGTTCCAACTTTTTTCCAAATCTTTTTTTTTTTTTTTCGCAAGAAATATTTTTTGTTGCGAGTAAATAGCGATAAACAGTTTTCTGAATCATCGACTCGTTGCTGTTTTTGTTCCATCGAAAGCAATCGCGGCACCCACTTGGAAAAAACCTTTTTCACTTCACTTCAAAAAACCTTTTTTCAGTAAATACACTTCCATATGATATCTGTGTCATCTCAGCAATCTCACGGAGCTTCACTTTACGATCTTTCATTATAATTTTTGTCACTTCACTCACATTTTCCGGTGTGACGGCTTCCACAGGTCTACCCGAGCGTTCCGCGTCATTTGTGTCGGTACGACCACGTTTAAACTCGGCAAACCACCGACAAATCGTTGCTTTTGATGGACAAGAGTCCGGGTAACATGTTTCAATCCATTGTTTCGCTTGCACGATGTTTTTACCCATTAAAAAACAATGTTTTATCAGAACACGAGACTCGGTTTTTTCCATTTTTTAAACAAACTACAAAACGACTTTACTCCAACCTCGATAACTCAGCTGTTTCTGGTCCGATCGACTTAAAATTTTGACACGTTTCAAGCAAAGGTTTGTAATCTAGAAAGAACTGGTTACTGGTTTACTACGAGCGCCATCTCTGGGTTAGTCTCGGGAGTTATTGATTGATGTGTTATTAATAAGAAATATAAGAAAATCGTTTGGCTACGATAAGATTTACTAGATTCAAAATTTAATTCACTATTTTCTAATTCAATTGGACAACAAGTGACCGGTACCCAGTCAGGTGTAAACGCTCAGTATATCACCTTAAAGTTGCTCGAACCTGTATAGCGTTCCTATGACACCCTTTAATTCCTCTATCTCCTCATTTCTTTCCGTTACACTTCTTATATTGCAAAGTTCATTTCATATTTTAACACAAGCCGAAGTTTCTTGTCAAACATCATAATGCGGCCCCAAAGGTTAGTTAAAAGGCAATGCATTAGAGAACGTATTACGAATTGAGTAAAAAAATTAAATATTACTCGACTAAATCTAGTACTTAGGTGTTGTCGGATTAAAACTAAAAGTGTAATTATTTTGATTTTGCAAAAGGAATCGGAGTCCTGGGGTCTTCATAAATGTAAGGGCCTCGTTCACAACCACTTCCAACTGGCTTTTTTCACCTATGCAAATCCCTAATTCTACGTAGGGTGAAATTTTGAAAGGATGACATTAGTTCTTAGCATTTTTACGACTTGACAGGGGTTCTAAATAGAGAAATCTGTCCAAAATATCAGGTTTTAAGTTTGATGATAACGTGAATAAAGGAGGGGGGATGACATTTACATGATGCATAGCAAAATAAAACAAAAAACAGCGGTTTTCTCCTTGAATAGATTATGATTTAAAAGAATTTTCGCTCGGATATGAGCAGCATTCGGTTTCAGAGCATCCGGTCGCTTAACTAATGAGCAATTCCGATGTCCTTCTCAAAATTCTACACGACACAGTCTAGATTCTCACTCCCCATCGACCGCAGCGGAACGAAATTCTTCTCGATCCGCACCCATCTTCCACATCCGCATTATAAAACATCAAAAATTCGGCGTATGAATCGAAAATAGCAGTTCGATCAATCCTGTGGTCATCCGAAACGCGAGTCTTCCGCCTTGACCCGGGGCGGTCAAGAAGCAAGGGTTGCGAGTTCTCCGGCGTGATTCATCTTCAAGCGATTCTTTTCAAGTCTGTCGTATTTTGTTGTTGTTGTTTTTAATTATTTGTCCTGTCTAGTGACAGACCGATGAATAGAAACTTAATGATTGAATAGGTGGTTCAAAAGGCTTTGATGACGTTTTCGTTGTCATCATTATTTAATAGGAGAATTATTCCTCCTTTTTTTTCCCGATGGTTCTTCGCCAGAAATTGTTTGGGCGTGTCCGTTATCCTAATGTAACAATGAATTAAATATATTATTTATTTAATCCTATAACCGAAAAATGTAATTTTTTAATTTGAAGTTGTTTTGAGATTTTTTTTTTTAAAACTGTTTATGACAAAGTTTCAAAACTTTGTCATAAACATCAAATAAAAATTAAATGATTGAAAAGATGGAATCAAAAGGCTTTAATGACATAGACTACATTCATTGTCATAATTGCCCTTTTTTTTTCAAGGTTGCTTTTCCAGTAACTATCTGGGTGTATCCGTTACTATCCCAATGTAACAGTGGATTAATTATTATTTATTTAATTTATATAACATGAAAAATTAAGCTATTTTGAAGGATTTTTAATCAAGTTCTGAGTACTCTTTGGTGACAAACCCTTGAATTAAAATCTAATTATTGAATTTATGGATTCAAAAAGGCCTTAATGACTTAAACTATTTTCATTGTCATCATTATTAAATAGAAAAAAAAAATTATTTTTATTTCGAGGTTACTTTTTCAATGATTATCTGGGTTTATCTTTTACTTTCTCGATATAACAGTGAATTAATAATATTATTTATTTAATTCATATAAACATAAAAAATGACGTTGTTTTAAAGGGTTTTATAAGTCAAGTACTGAGTACGGTTTCGTAGTAAAGCATTAAATAAAAATCTAATGTTTTTCATACGGCTTTACTGTCGTTAGACTACTTTCATTGTCCTCATTATCTAATAGAAAATTATTTCTTTTGCTCCAAAGGTTCTTTTCCAGTAAATATCTGGGTATATCCGTTACTATCCCAGTAAAGCAGTGAATTAATTATTATTTATTTAATTCATATAATAATAAAAAATTAAGCTATTTTGAAGGATTTTTAATCAAGTACTGAGTACTCTTTCGTGACAAACCCTTGAATTAAAATCTAATTATTTTATTTATGGATTCAAAAAGGCCTTAATGACGTAGACTATTTTCATTGTCATCATTATTAAATAGAAAAAAAATTATGCTTTTTATTTCGAGGTTACTTTTTCAATGATTATCTGGGCATATCTTTTACTTTCTCGATATAACAGTGAATTAATAATATTATTTATTTAATTCATATCACTATAAAAATGAAGTTGTTTAAAAGGGTTTTATAAGTCATGTACTGAGTACGGTTTCGTGGTAAAGCATTAAATAAAAATCTAATGTTTGCATATTGATGGATTCAAAAGGCTTTAATGATGTAGACTATTTTCATTGTCATCATTATTTAATAGAAACTATTCCTTTTATTTCAAAGGCTCTTTTCCAGTAACTGTCTGGGCGTATTTGTTATTATCCCAATAATACATGACTATTATTTATTTAATTCACATAACTCGAAAATGATGTCGTAATGAAAGGTTTTCAATTCTAAGTACTTTGTCGTGAGAAAACAAATGAATTAAAAATCTAAAGGTAGATTTTAAAAGCTTTATTGTCGTAGACTATTTTCATTATCATCACTATTTAATAGAAAATAATTCCTTTTTTTTTTTCGAATGTACTCTTTTTAGTAACTATCTGGAAGTCTTTTTACTGTCCCAATATAACAGTAAATTAAATATTATTTATTTAATTCATATAACCACAAGAAATGAAATTGTTTTGAAGGATTTTTAATCAAGTACTGAGTTCTGTTTTCGTGACAAAGCATTAAATAAAAATCATTATAGCCATAGACTACTTTCATTGTCATAATTATGTCATAATAGGAAAAATATTCCATTTTTTTCGAAGGGGCTTTTCAATAACAATCTGTTATTATCACAATAACTTGTGAAATAAATATTATTTATTTTTTCCCCAAAACTAAGTAAATGAAGTTTATAATTTGAAGTGGTTTTGAAGTGTTTTCAATTCAGCACCGATTCGTGACAAATTTTTGAATAAAATTCTATTGATTGGATAGGCCGAGGCTTCAATGACGTAGATTATTTTCATTGTCACCATCAGCTAATAGTAAAAAGTAAATTTCAGGGCGAATATGTTATTAACACAATAACAGTGAATTAATTAAATTGTATTTATTTAATCCGTATTACCAAAAAAAAAAAAAAAAAAAGAAGCTAGATTTAGTTTATTTCATACGTTTAATTTTAATTAAGGTAGTGTGATTGTATTTCAACGTCGCACTGAAAAGAAAACGAGGGCTATTTGTGACGGACCTCGCAATCTTGAGCCTTGGTCAAGTTAAGAGGATGACATATGAGCTAGTACTCCTTTTCCAAACTTCCGCACCACGCTAATTATATGACTTCGGATCTCGACCAGATTTAACATACATAAGCTCCGCTATACGATGGTCTTCAGTGGCATCAGGACTTGAACCCACGACTCAATGAAAAACGCTGCCGGAGGCGAATCTGTGTTCATGACCGCTGCCATATATTTTTATCAAATATTTGCTCAAGAAATCGATATTTTCACAAACGAATGGTAAGAAGAGCAAAATAAATATTTATTTGTCGGATAAGAATAGAAAATATATATATAATTTTTTTGATGTTGATCGCTTTTTATGTTATATTCTTAACAGGTCTAATAAAAATGCTTGCATGAATACATCTATGAATGTATTTTTTTTTAAATATTATTTATAAAATTGATTTGTGGAACTTTTTTTTTTGGGGGGGGGAGGGGGAACAATAACATAATCAAAGTGATTTTCGCGCTCTAGAGAGTCACGATTACGAAATTTTCTCGCAACTTCCCCGAAATTATTGAAAAAAATCGAAATATTGCATAAAGTAAGCCAAATAAAAAAACTAACTTCAAATATTTAACACAATTCGTCTTCAAAATTTTTAGAGGTATGTAATTATGCGAAATCCAACGCAACGTGCACACACATCTTTAAATAATAATAAATACCATTAGTAATTTATATAAATTGATTGATTGATTTGTTTTCATCAACGTCGCTCTGGAAGCAATACGAGGACTATTGGCGATGGACTTCGTAATTTTGAACATCAGTCAAGCGACGAGGACGACATCTGAGTTGGCACCTCCCTCTCTCAACTCCCACACTTCGCCTTTGGGAGGATTTGGGATCTCGATCATATTTAATGCGCATCAGCTCCAAAACACGGCGGGTCTTTTGCAGCAAAAGGACTTCATGCCAAGACTCCACGAAAACAATACCCACTTGAGTTCGCAACCATGACCACTAGACTATCGAGGCAACCTAACAGGCATAGAATCGTTGCGTGTGTTATGCAATATAATTTTGGCTTTATCAACCCTTGAAGATCAAGAACCATAACCTAATGAAACGTTACAATATAAATTTGGTTACTAAATTCTGTAAATGGTTCCTACGCGCATTATAACTAACCTCTGGGGTCAGTTTATCACAATGTTTGAAAAAGAACCTCTCTTTATGATGGAACCTTTTGAGCTTTCCTGTAAAAAAGGAAGTATAGTGAATAGGACGGAGGAGATAGAGGAATTAGAATGATTCACAGGAACACTATATTGGTTCGAGCAACTGTATTTTTTGATCATATATACTCGGCTTGAATCTGGTTTCTGATGTTTGCTTGAATCGGATCCAAAAGAAGAAGTGTTTAGAGTTATCAAGGGAAGTAAAATTCTTCTTTATTATAACGTTTGGTTAATGACGCGTGAAATTATCCACTTTAAATTATTAAATTATTTTGATATCGTTTATTCAAAGCTTGATGAAGGTGGTTAAAGGTATTTTGGTAGGGCCGCGGTAGCCTAGTGGTCAAGATCGTGGACTAACGGCCGGTGGTTTCCGTTCAGTCGCGGGTTCGGTCCTTGGCCGCCAAAGACCCGCCGTGTAGCCGGGGCTGATGCACGTTAAATCTGTCGGGGCCCAAAGTCCTCCCGTTGGCGTGGTGTGGATGTTAGGAAAGGGGGTGCCAGCTCAGGTGTCGTCCTCGTCACTTGACCGTGGTTCAAAATTACGAGGTCCGTCGCCAATAGCCCTAATGCGACGTTAATATAAACTAAACTAGAAAGGTATTTTGGTTGATTATTTTTATGGTACAACTCTTTTACGACACTGAATGCTCAGATTTTATGTTTTTATACTCTTACCGAATTAATTTCGTTAGCTACTAACTATAACTTATTGTTTTCTATGTCGACTTAAGCCTGAAATCGTTTTATAGATTTTTTTTGATCCTATTGGCTCCATGAGTAAAAGACTCAAGTGGCGCATACCATTACCTGTGCAAAGAAAAAAAAAAGATATATATTAATTTAATTACTGGGTTTTATTTTTTGAGAGGGAAGGCTTCGATTAAAAAAAATAGGGAAGGATGAAAAGCTAGAGCACAATGCTTCTCTAGATCATCTCAAAACCTTACTGGAAGCATCTGAAAAAGATGACGTAAAAAAAAAAAAGACAATATCCTATCCACATCTTCTCCAGTCATGTATAGGGTTATTTATGGCATTTTTTGTAGACAACGCAGAATAAATAATACTTAGAAAAAAATAATATGAAGTAATAATAAATATAAAGAGACCCTTTCTTAAAAACATGGGAAAAAAGGCGGACACCACCATGCCACTCCCCTTTTATCTCTTTCTCGTGCTTTTCATCAAAAACTGCATCTCCCACCCCCTTCCTCTACCATTTCTCCCAAAAATAATTTCCAGAGATAAATGGGTGTATTTTTTTCCCTCCCCATCCTCATCGCTCCATATTTTCCCGATGCCACGAGACACAGAAGAGTTCTTTGTTTTTATTTAATATTATAACCAATAATGAAAAGATAGGGAGAGAAAGAAGGGGCAAAAAAAAAAAAAGTCAAGGCATACACACACACACTAGAAAACCTTCCACTCGGAATGCAGGAAAGAACTAATATTTGTTTGACATTCAAGAAAATGGATTTCCAACACACGATAACGGATGGGTGAGATGGGGAAATTGGTTTTTGTGAGGCAGAACTTTGTGTGTTCTGTTCGCTGTCTAATAGATAAGACACTTTTTTCCCCCGTTCTATCTTCACTATATCCTCTTCCCCCTCTTCATTCAAATTATTATTTTTTTAAAAAAAAAAAAAGAACAGAGGAATATTTATTACCGAGAGGAATACGTCGCATTCGGGTAATGTAAAGGGATGTGTCATTAATAGCGCTTGATGACAAAAAGTTGCAACGGGGTACGTCCATGTGGAGAACGGGAGGGAGGGAAAAAAAGAGAGGGTTGTTGAATCACGTTAGGGAATCGGATTGATAGAACAATACGAGTCTTTGTTGGCGTTTTTTATTAAATGAGAAGGGGAAAACGTAATTTGGGAACGTAAATACTTTGAATTCCCTTAGAGGAATCTGAAAAAATGTTAAGCGACGAAGAATCCCGACGAGAGGCTAATATTGCACGATGTCGCTTCGTTCTATTTTAAGAAAAATATCTTGTTTCAGAAAGCATTTTGCTCTAAAGGTGCCATCGGCAATTTTAGCTATATTTTTATTTAAACTTAATTATTGAAAGAATGCTTTACAATAAATTAACATTATAAAAGTTGGATGAGTGTCGGAGTTCTTAGGCCTTCTGATAATTTTGAAAGAGTAGCATCGGCCTGTTACTTGCCCAGAAATCAAATTTCATCTACAAAACAAATTTTAGAAAAATTGTCTCTGAAAAAAGAATTAAAACACTAAATGAAATTTAAATTTGACATACATAATATGTTCTTAGAATCTAGGGAAGTTGATAAAATTATGGAGTCTTATGTCAGGAGAAATTTTTATTTGATTAGCCAATCAGGGAGCTGCTTCTCGCGCTGGTGGAAAACCAAAGAGGAAAAAAACTCACTTGCTGAAATTCTCAAGCATTTTTCGCCTGGACCCTTAAAACTTTTGTTTGCCAATTAAAAAATAACGGAAAGTTTTTAATTCTGAAGATTTTTTTAATCACTATTATGATGAGAGGGTAAAATTTAATAACAGGAATCTCGTAATTCATGGCCGTTTGGTGTCCCCCAATTATCGAAGTAGATAGGGAAGAGCTGGCTCGAAAGCTAGCTTTCCTATTGGTTGCTATCAATGCTCCGAAAGGGAGGAACATTTATACAGTATAACTGAGAATTTCCTTATAATTTAGAAACGTGATATTATGTACAACAGGCAATTAACTCAAGGCATGGCGGTCATATACGGCCCAGTGTCTTTCGCATGGAGAAAAGCTAAAATCATCTCTTACTTGTTGTTGTGCATGTAAAAAACAATAAAAGCCTCACATTTAATCATTAAATAATGATGTTCTGTTACCAAGATTCTCCCAAAAATAAAAATATTTTTAATGGGTTTTCTTCTACTCACATTGTATGTCTGTTTCAACACTTGAAAAGCTTTTTTCTCACATTTTAAAACGCTCAATTGAGCTGAAATTTTCTATACACGATTGTTTTGGAGGACAGTACGATAATTTAACAGTAATTAATAAAAATTAGCTGATTAAAACTAATTATTTAAAGAATTAAATTTTACGCCAAGTCGCCAAATCCGTAGCTGAGATGAAGGTGTCATTGCTTTAGATGATAAATTTAGTAAACGTCAAATAATGAAATAAATTATTAAAACCGATTATTGAATAAATTTAATTTGACTCAACGTTCCCTTTTGTTCTTAAAATTTAAGGTATAAAAAATTATGTTACACAAAGTGAGAAATTTGAAAAAAAACCCACGTTCAAAAAACTCGTTTCTTACCGATGTTTTACTTCAAATCAAAATAAACATATTTCTTTTTTCTTCTTATATTACAGATTCATTTAAATCAAGAGCGTTTTCTTTTACTTACGAGAGTATTTCAATAAATACCTTTTTTTCTCAAGACAGATGGCGTTTCTATGAAAAATCGTAGTTAAAAAAAAGATTGCGTATTAACATCTGTTAAATGGCACCAAATAAAACGTGACACTGACTTTGTTGGTTATTTTTGATTTTGCAGCCAATCACTGTCAAATCAAAATATGACTGATCCCGGATCGAGTTGTCACCGTCAGTGAGACCGGGATTCATAATTCTTTGATGGAAACCAAATAACAGTCAAAACAATTCATCGCTTTCGGTGAATCTGCTACAAAGAAAGTGAAGACGATCTCATCGGCCGAAATTTTTTTTGACGAAGATTGTTCCGGTTTGCGAAGAATATTATACTTATATATCGGTTACGAAGGATATTATACTTTTTCTTAGACTTCTAAGAAAAATGAATAGCAATAAATGGACTGCAGCGAATTACCCCTTTTCAATTCCTAACACGGATATATTCTTTTTAAACCCCTCTCCCTTTTAATATATTAAATTCAAAAGTCTGCTATTAAATCATTGAACCATCTCTAACAAACCGTCTGTTTCATTTTCTAATGACCTCTAGGCTTCCTTTCAACTGTTTGCCTCGTCCTCCTCTTCGCAGAGAGACACCCAAGATTTCTTTTTCAAAACTCCTTGTTAAGGCTCCCGTCTACCCGCCATTTTGATTTCATGGACATAATGTTAATCCTATGGAATTTCGACTTGAATTCTCCCACCTTTATTATCTGATCTATTTGAATGCAATAAAGTGCATCTGAAAGAGCAAAAAATAATGCATGCTTCTGTGGAATTAATTTTTTCCTCCGATTCTTAAAAATATTTGAAAATATTCTTTAAAGACCGGAAAACTCAAAAACGAATAATTAAAATAAGAATAAAAATATTTTTAAAAATTTTAGGATAAAAGTAGTTTCCCAGAAGCATTGATTATTTTTTGTTCTTTCAAATGCACTTTATTGTATTCAAATAGATCAAATGGTAAGAATGTGAGAATTCAAGTCGTAACTCCATAGGATTAACATTACGTCCACGGAATCAAAATGGCGGGTAGTCGGTAGCCTTAATCGTCTTCAGTATGAGTGTATCTGAGGATAGCTTTCATGTCATTCTAATCAGAGCGCTATTGTTTCTTGACCCAAGACCCACGAAACTTTTTCTGTTTGCTTTTGTTTCCTGTAACACTGAATGCGGGACCTTTGAGTCGACAATTTAAACACTCGAAACAAGTCTGAACCTTTAAAAATGTCATATTGAATGGCAAGTTACGTTTTTTTCGCTCAAACTTTTGAATGGTTTTATGTACTTATTCCCGAAATATGAATGATGTTTCCTTATAATCCATGTTGAGGCAAGAAATTAAGTTGCTATTGAACTTGGATTTTAAATTCAAGCGTACTTTTTCTTTCGTTTGGTTATCTAAGTGTCCATTCATCTTTGATGCCAAAAAAGAAATACACAATTGACTTATCTTACAATAGGTTTGTTTAAATGATGAAGTTAAAAAAAAATTAAATTTTTGAACTGTCCTCGCATATGTATTAATATTGTTCGATTGATTAGTTTTATTGGTAACGAACCCCGTAATTTCGAACCTTGTTCAAACGTCGAGGACGACACCTGAGTTGGTACTCCCCTCCCCTAACTTTTATACGATGGGAGAACGTGGGATCTCAACCAGATTTATGTGTATCAGCCCACTTCATGGAGGGCATTTGCGGCATCAGGACTAGAATCCTTGTCTCGACGAGACCAACGCCAGCCGAGAATCCGTGACCATGACCGCTAAGCTACTGCGACCATGACTGTAACTGCGTATAGAATGTGTTAGTCAATGGGGACACCTGAAGTGTTACCTACACGATCGACTGGGGCGATCGGGTAACGTTGTTAAGGCAGTACAAAATCTTACGATTCTGTATAATGCGAATCTTACAAAATGTGTATGAATAAATCGATTATTTATTCAGAGGATAATCTAACTCTGGCCGTTTTTATAACAGAACATTTTTTTTTTTTTGGCTAGTTTTAAGATGTGCTAACATTTTGCTGTTTTGAGAAGAAGAAAAAAATCTAATGTATCGTTTGTTCTAGTTTTAGTATTTAATTTAATAGTTGATTTTAATGAAGGAATAGTGTGTTTTGATACTTTTTATCGCTAGCATTGGCAACGCTTTTGTACTGTGGAATATTTTGCTTGTGAAAATTTTAATGCATTTGAAGTCTGGAGAAAATGTTTACGTTTCTTGATAGAGTCATTGTTTCTGCGGATTCATTCCTGGGGCTTGGAAGTACGCTTACTTTACGCTAATTAATATACATTTTGAAAATGAAGCCGATTTCAATTTTATTTATTTTATTTTATTTATTATTTATTTTGACCAGGAAAGAGTTTCTGAAAAACATTTCTCTTATTTTTACTTTCTTTCTTCCTTTTTTTAAAAGCGCTTTGATGGCTATTTCGTCATTTATCAAAATAATAGCCCTTTGGGATAGCTAAAAATAACATACATTTAGTATTAGTTGAGAATTAATTTCCTTTTCAGCTAATTCATCCATAGAATCAGAATGGCCGAGAAATTTAATAATGCAGATATTATCAGCGAATTTTATTATTCAGCAGAATAGAAAATAAACATTAATTTCACATTGCTTAAGTACAGTATTAAATAAATTCATACCAATATCTGGTCCACAAAGAGCAACACACATATTTACTTTTTAGTCTAATTGATCTTAGAATGAATTAAATAGTATTCTTTATAATTTGTATATATCGTATCAATGTTTGCAGTGTAATTAAGTAGCAGATTATTTATTAAGGAAATATTGTTAGATTAAAAACTGTTTTGTTTCTATAAAATTTGGCGTGGTATAGAAGTTAGGAGAGGGAGGTGCCTGCTCAGGTGTCGTCCTCCTCACTTGACCGAGGTCCAGTATTACCAGGTCCACCGTTAATAACTCTCGAATTACTGTTCGTTGCGACATTAATAAACAATCACACACAACCTAATTAACTTCTTCTTCATTTAATTTAATCAGACAAAAAATGTCTTTTCAGAAATGTGCAGAAAACGCAATGTTATGCCATGATTGTCAGATTCTGAGGAAACTTATTTTATACTGAAAATCTTTCTTTTAAAATGTAATTAATTATATTGCTTTGAGCATCAAATTAAATGGTATTAAATCCAAGCAATACATAAAAGTATTTTTGTGTGTGAAGGAATATAAAACGAAAAGCCTTGAGTAAACTCACTAGTTGGACCTTGTCAAATTATCATTTTTTTGAGTTTATTTTAAACAAGCCGTACCTTTTTAAATGAAATTATCCCCCGTTACATTTTCTAATTCACGAAATACTTCTAGTTAAATACAATGCTTGAGTAATATTGCTCCTTTGAAGAAAGTTATACAATAAAATATTAATCAAAATTTTGATTAATGGTCACTTACTACTATTAAAACTACATATGGCCCCAGTAGCCTAGTGATCATGGTCGTGGGTTCAAGCCTTAATTGTCACTAAAGACCCGCCGTATAGCCGGGGCTGATGCAAGTTAAATATGTTGAGACTCAAAGTCATCCCGTTGGCGTGATGTGGAAGTTTGGAAATGGAGGTGCTAGTTCGGTTTGTCACGAAAAGTCCTCGTGTTGCTTAAAAGTGCGAAGTTAATAATCAGTCAGTAAAAGTTGCTCTTTGCATCCCAAAAAATATTTACAACATTTCTCGCCGATGAGACCGTCTTCGCTTTCCAATAGCGCCATTCATGAAAAATGACAATCATGTGTCGTAACAGTCACAAGGCAAATGCAACTACATGCTAAAAACCAATCACTTCGTGCGCTTAACTATTCCAAACTTTTGTTTTAAACAACTTTTTTTTTAAAAAAAAATAAATATTTGCTAAAATTTTTGCCTCGTTCTTTGACTGAGGCTCAAAAGGAAGAGGTCCGTTGCAAATAGCCCTCGTGTTGCTTCAATTGCGACCATAATAAAAGAACCAATAAATCAATCAAATTAAAACTACACAACAGTAAGTTTAGTTGTCACCTTTTGTTTAGTGTTCAAACTCGCTCAGAAAAATTCAAAAAATTACTTTGTGCCGCTAAATTTTTCGTATGTGTGTGTCTACTCCCAAAACCTCCATATTTTTGTTGCGTATAAATTTTTACCCATCCCCTACTTTTTATTTCCAATCGCCTCCACTGATCTGTATTTTTCTGCATCACTTATATTTTGGCTGTTCAAGAGTTTCAAATATAGTGTGTAAAGAATCCATAACTATATTTGTTTCATTAATAAAATTGATGGTATATTAATCACATTTACAGTAGTGTTGTTAATAAATTTCTTCATTAATAAAACTGTTTATTAATTGAATTACGCACTTTAAGTTTGCAAATGGCTTTTTGATTTATTAATAAAAACTTTTGCAGATGTTTCTTTTTTTACCTTTTTCATTTCATTGAAGAGTCCGATAATTCGGTCAAGTGTATTTCTCTATCGATTTTACATTAGCGTTTTTTAAGCCGATAGCCAGGATCGGATTTTTTTTTGTTTGTTTCAGAAATATACGGAAAAATAAGATTCAAAAAAATTAGTAAATGTCTGGCTCGAATTAAATTGACGAAAAAGCAAATTTCTCTGCTAAATGTTGGTTATGATAATATCGCGTTGATGTTAGAGCAGGTTGAATTGAATGCACAGTAGAGCTATAACCGAATATAACGGGTTTAATTAACAAACTGTGAGAACACTCTTTCAGACTGATAATGTATTACAGTGGAATATTTCAGAACACTGCTCTAGAATTGCAAGGAATATTCTAAAATTGTTATGAAAAAATGCAAACAGAGAACAATTTATCAAAGCTCTTGCATGAATTTTCAATGTCGTCTCAGTACTGAATTTAGAACCCGATAAATCTCTCTCTTTCTCTGGACGAGTACCTTACCTAGGCGATATTGGTGCTTGCGAATTTCGTGGCAATATTATACTAACATAAGATAATGTCATTTATTAATTATAGGTAGAATTTTATGATATTGATTGATTTTTATTAACATCGCACGAACAACAAGAGAGCTATTGGCGACGTACCTCGAAATCTCGAACCTCGGTCAAGGAACGAGGACGCCACCTGCGCTGGCTGCTCCTGATAAAACTTCCACACCATACCTGCAGAAGAAACTCTACCTGATTTAATGTGTATCACACCGAGTCTATTAGTTTATTGTGGCCAAGCAGTATTATACGAACAAATGGTAATGTCATTAATTAATTATTGATGTAATTTTTTGATAAAAATTATCCTTGTTCTATGATATTGTAGTACAATTTATTAAGAAAAGAAGTGCAAGATATAACGTTAAGCTGCTTGTTTTAAAGATAAAATAATTAATGTATAGTTTAATGTGTGTGTTCGGCTATGACTTGCCGTGTCAACAATGAAGCGAGTATATTATAATAAAACTGAATATATTTACAATAAAATTTTAGTGGGGGGGGGGTATGCTATTAAGCTTTCGCTTGCGTAACATACGGATATTTAATCGTTGCTATAACTTCGAAAGTAAATACAACACAGCTTCGATTTTTCTTAGAGTTTTGAGCTTGCCACAACGGTCAATTCCTCCGAGTCTCGAATTTTTATTTTCTTCCTTTGCTACCACTTGTTTAGTAGTTTAGTGGTGACGTAGTGTATTGCCGCTGCTAGTATATCACGTGATCTCCAACAGTAGGTGAATAATATAACCCATCTTCTAATTACACAGAAGAAACATTCTTCCAAAATTCTTGCACGTTGATACCATCTAAAATGAGAATCCGTTGGCATGGAGTGGAAGTTAGGAGAGAGAGGTGACAGCTCAGGTGTCGTCCTCGTTGCTTCACCGAGGTTTGAAACTACGAGACTATCGCCAATAGCCCTCATGTTGCTTCTAAAGCGATGTTAATAAATCCAATCAATCAATCCATCTTAAAAATAAAATTAATGGGAGTCATGTGTTTAACAAGGATGTGAATGTGCTACGTATGGGAAATTAATAATCAATTATTGTATTTACATTCTTAAGTCATGCACTCTCATCTTTAGGAAGGTGACCAGATGTCCCGATTTCTAACAATTTATCCCGCGTCCCACAAGGTGTAAGAAAGTCCCGATTTTTAGAAAGAATGCACAGGGAACGACGAGAGAACGGGAAGGGAATATACGATTTTCGGCTTCCCTGTAACTATTTCATCGGGATACGAGCTTTATATTATCTTTGTAAATTTTATAATGTTAAACTTTAAGAATAAAAATAATTCTTGAGAACTGATTATCAGAAACTGCTTATCAAAGTTCGCTTTGATCAGTTGCTAGAATACGACCACCATTGCTCGGATTTAATGAACAATGGCATTTTTGGGCAATGGCAGCGACGAAAGCATTTTGTAGCTGTAAAAGGAAGAGAGAACACTTTGCACACTTCCACAGATTTTATTCTTATGGCGACATGTTCCGCTAGCATTCTATCTTCATTTGGGACATTGTTTCAAAGGAATTACATCTCATACAAAAATTGGAAACAGAGGGGAATTTTAGAGAGGAGAAGAGTCAGGGTGTGATAAATTTGTGGGTCGTCCACGAAGTAAAATCTTCGCATATTGAGTTTTGTAACTGTTTCTCATACGATACACATTGTACTGCGTGCAAGTGCTAGCTAAACAAGTGATGTCAACAAATAAGCTATACAGATGATTTAGGTAAGTAATTTATTTAGGTGCCAAAGGTAGGTATTTTTTAGGTATCAAATTTTTAATCGAGGCCCCCCCCCCCGTCAATGTGGTCCCGCTTTTCGAATGTTAAAATCTGGTCACCTTAATCTTTAGGTACATCGTGCATTAAATCTGTGTTTAGAATTTCAGAAGAATTAACGAAGCACTTATAAACATAACATTCTAAGCATTAGACATAATTATAGTTTCAAAAATTAAAATTTTAAATTTGATTAGTAGTCAAATTTCCCATAATTTTTTATACATACTGTGCAATAGCATACTGTGCAATGCTTGAAATTGGTGAGTGTTTATTGGAAAAAAACAACAACATTATGAACACTCTGTAGGAAGGATTTTGTAATTTGCAAGCTATCGTCAATTTAAAGTATAGATTTTGACTGAAGTGAATCCTCTTCTTTCGGGGAAAAAAACGCATTTTGAGAGAAAAACAACAAATGCAGATTTTGTTTGCTTACAAAATTAAGGCTCGATTTTCAAAATTTTATCTGTCAAATTCTCATAAGTAATACAACTAAGGAATAAGCGATCACTAGTTTTTTTTATGGAAAAAAAAAAAAAAAAACCCCCACATTTTGAAGCAATTTAGTGTCTGAGTTCTGAGTTCCTTAACAAGCTGGCGCGCACCTTCGGCGGCTGGCTCTGATATGTCCCACCCGACTGCTCATATCATCGGTGGCTCGCTTTGATATGTCCCAGCAGGCGCCGCATACCATCGGTGGCTCGCAATATGTCCCATCATTCGGCGCATATCTCTGATGCCTCGCATTGATATGTGTCTCATCAGGCGGCGCGTATCATCGGCGATTCGCAGTGATATGTCCCATCTGGCGCCGCATACCGTAGGTGGCTCGTACTTGAATGTTTCGTCAGGTGATGCGTATCAGATCAATTCGTTCGTTTACTAACTAGAAAAAAAAAATTCCATATAATTGAAAATTAAAGCAATGGAAAGTTAACGCACATTAATTGAAAAATCTAGGATTTATTTTGATTTAACTCAATTTTATCAACATAACCTAATTCAAGTAAAAGTTAGGTGCAATTTGTTTGCTTTTCTAACAAATTTTTCGGTCTTTATATACAATATACCGAGCTATTACAGCATTAGCGGTAATACAAATAAAGGGCGGTAATGGTTATCATTGCGACAAAGTTTCATATTGCCGCCTGAGGAAGCAAAACGCTTTAGAGTAGACACCCATGGAAGGGAAATAGAAATTTCAGTGTCGGCAAGAACGTGTTGAGTAAAATTAATTAAAAGCACAAGAAAGGTGAAGTTATTGCATCGTCTATATACCTTTAGGCAGGCTCCCGTCTACCGGCCATTTTAATTTCGTGAGCGTAATGTTAATCCTGTGGAATTTCTACTTATGCTTTCACATCTTTACTATTTGATCTATTTGAATGCAATGACGGGCAAAAAATAACGAAGGCTTATGCGGAATTACTTTTGTTCTCCGATTTTTAAAATATTGATACCCCTATTTTAATGATTCTTTTGTGAGTTTTCCGATCTTTAAAAACATTTTTAAAATTCGGAGGGAAAAAGTAATTCTGCAGAAGCATTGATTATTTTTTGCTTTTTCAGATTCACTTTATTGCATTCAAATCGATCCAAATAATAAAGATGTGAAAGCAAAAGTAGAAATTCCATAGGATTGACATCACGTCCACGAAACGGCATTTCTACTATCGTCCTCAAATCGGAACTATTTTTAAAAGTTTTTACGTATTTCACTTGGTGTGTGTGTGTCATCAAATTTTCGATCGTTAATTTAACCAACTTCCCATCAAGCTAGAGCTCAGAAACCTTGCGAATCGTTCTTATTCGCCTAACTATGCGATATTTAAACATTTGAGACAAGTGTTAACTAATATTTTCTTTAATAATGCAGTTTAGCCCAACCACTTGGCGCGATTTCAAAACTTGGCACCAAACTACGCGATTTTTTTTTTGGCTCAACGTTAAGTCCGTAAAACGGACCAGGGTTGTCACATTTTGCAAAATACCTCCAAATAATTTTTGTCACCTAGGGTGGTTGGGTTAGACTGCATTCCAACCATTTAGTTTACCGTATGAATTAATATTTGTTAGTTTTAACGTTTTTATGTATTTCACTTGGTGTGTGTGTCATCAAATTTTCTATTGTTAATTTAACCAACTTCCCATCAAGCTAGGGCTCTGAAATTTTGCGAACTGTTTTTACTTGCTTAACAATGCTATATTTAAATATTTGCTGCCAGTTTTAACTAACATTTCAATAATTTTCTTTAATAAACTTTGCCACCATATAAAAACGTTGATTTTTATCTCGAATGTTTTCTATTTAAATATAAGAAAGTTCATCCGAAAGAGTGAAATAAATATAGCGAAGATTTACTATTTGATCTATTTGAATGCTATAAAGTGCACCCGAAAGAGCAAAAAATAATGAATGCTTCTTTGGAATTGATTTTTTCCACCGATTTTCAAAAATATTTGAAAATATTCTTTAAAGACCGGAAAACTCAAAAACGAATAATTAAAATAAGAATAAAAATATTTTTACAAATCTTAGGAAAAAAGAACCATTGATTATTTTTTGTTCTTTCAAATGCAATTTATTGTATTCAAATAGATCAAATGGTAAGGATGGGAGAATTCAAGTCGAAATTCCGTAGGATTAACATTACGTCCACGAAATCAAAATGGCGGGTAGACGGGAACCTTAAGTAATAATAACTATTCAATTGAGAATATAATGATAAAGCTTGTTTCCATCGACATATCCAAATTTATCAAATACGATAGCTGTCAAAGATCTGGATCTGTTTAATGTCAAGACAAACTCACAACATGTCACAGTTCATAACGTATTCCATGTCATGCTTTGACACGGAACGAAAAAGAAAGACACTCTCTTTAAGCTAATTGAATCATTTCTCCACAGGTCCAAAACAAAAACAAATAATAAACTCTCTCTCTTGATGCCACCCGTTAAATAAATGCAGCAAAATATCCCAGGTATCATTTTCAGGGCGTAGTGTAAACTTGACACGTGCATTTGCTTACTTTCTTTTCTAAAGCTCAGCACACTCCTACGTCATTCGCCACACCTTCCCCTTTCTTTCTCGCAAAATAGTCGTTTGACTAATGGCAGAAACTAACACCAGTCGAAGCCTCTCACTTTTTTTTTTGTCCTCGGATAAAAATCAGAAAAACGTTCCAAAAGCAAATACACAAGTCGAATCAGTAACGGAAATTCATTAATGTCAGAAGCGTAAAAGAGAGACGATGTTTTCATTTTTTTTTTCACGGCCCTGAGCTACTAGGATTTCTCTGGATCCGTCGTTGAAATGATAGGTTAAGGCCAGGGCCATGCAAGCAAAAACCCCGAGTTGACGACACAAGTTGTTTCTTTAGCCTGAAAACAAAGAGACATTGCGATTGCAATAGAAGTGACTCATTTCAAATTGTTGCGAATTCGGTTTTTGATGCAATTTATTTTATAGTAAGGATTTCCCCCTATTCTTGCTAAAGATCACTAACTCTTATGATCTACTACCAAAATTAATGTTCGGATTGCCATGCGATACAAGCTCCCTCTTCGCTCGTTTCATTAGATTAGATCTACTAGAAAGTTTAGTTTAGTTTATTTTAACGTCGCATTAGAAGCAACACGAGGGCTATTGGTGACGGGCCTCGTAATTTCGAGTCACGGTCAAGTGACGAGGACGATACCTGAGATGGCAACCCCCCTTTCCTAACTTCCACACCACACCAACGGGAGGACTTTAGGCCCCGACAGATTTAAAATGCATCAGCCCCGGCTACACGGCGGGTCTTTAGCGGCCAAAGTTTGAACCCACGACTGAACGAAAACCGCGGGCCACGAATCCGAAACCATGACCACTTGGCTACCGCGGCCAGAAACTAGGCCCAAGGCCTTGGCTTGGCTACTACAAAGTTCAGTTCGTTTTAGAAATGAAAGAAAATGATACTTCTTTCATACATTTACTGTACGATATAGTTTCACCGCTACTTGTAAACTCTTGCCAGCTTGAGGGTAATTTGTAAATAACCATGTTTGAAAAATGCCTCGCTTTCAATGGCGAAGTAGTGTTTGGTGGACATTTGCTCCACAATTTTGAGTTTCTTTTTTCTCTTCAAAAACTTTTGCAGGGAGGGGGATGGGTGGTAATCGGAGGGCTGGGGAGTAGGGTGGATGCAATCGAATTTCCCAGCATAGTTCAACGATTTTCTAACAAGTCGTCAAAGCAGTACGTGATTTGGCTTATAATGATACAATATATTCTCCCACAGAACATCTTTGGTCTCTTACCTTTGAGAACTTTGCTTAAGTTATTCATTTGCTGATAGGTTTCAAAAGCTCGTAAAGTATTTGTCCTTGGTCGTCCCACCCAATACAGAGCATTCTTATATCCAGACTCAATTTCGGTTTAAAGGAAGAGGGGCAGGTTGTCTGGACTCACAGCACGCTGTTATCTTCACGTTGTTTTCGTAGATAATCCATTTTTCGCCGCCAGTTATCATCTGGTCTTATAAGGTTCGCTTTTGTTCCTAGCAAGTAGGTATGTGCATGCGACGATTCTCATTTAACTCCTGAGGCACCCATCTGGAATACTTACAGATCTAGCAACCATGGAAATTATACTGGACAATGAATATTATTGAATGTATTCTCTCATCTCACAAAATGACAGAACTTTAAGGTAGATTAATACAGGGGGATCAATTCAAAAGAGAACCCCGTTTTTTTTTTTTTTTGTTTTTTTTTGTATTATCCTCATCTATAATATATGTAATAAGACTTTCAACATCATAACTTGTTTAATACGTCTATATTTAATGGGGGGGGGGGAGGGTTGTTTTTTCATTTTCTAAATGCGAAAACTCGTTTTTTAAAACATAAAAATTCGAGTGAACATCATTAGTAATTTTTAATCTGATTCTGTGCAAATGATTTGAGTAAATCATATGCTTCTTTCAACGTTTTTATTATTTTTTATTTTTATTTTTGAAAGCTCATTTTGTAAGATTATGAAGGACAACTAAAAATCGTCTGCATAAACTAATTCTTTGATTTCAATGAATTCCGATGTGTACCTGGATATAATTCAAACTTTTATTGCTTCACTTGAGATACAGGACAGTTACTGCTGGAGACGGATCCACATCACACACGTCAAACCTAATAATGAAAGGGCTTAAGGAAGTCCTTTTAATTTCAACACAGACCTCTGACCACTAAGGTCACTAGACTACACCCTGTTATATTTTTTTCGAGGTGTTATCTCAAAGATAGGGTGTTCCAGAGAAGCCCTCAAAATATTTATGAATTAAAACAAGTCACAACTGTAGAAATCTCTTCAATAACACCGACAATATTAAGAAGTGTGTCAAAAAACTTGGCTCGAAGTGTTCATGCTTGCAATCAAAATGGTGGCGAACATTTTCAACATTTGTTGTAAGGAATGATAATGCAAAAAAATTTGATTTAAATTATGTTTTTCAGAAATAAGAGTATCGCAGGATTAAGTAACATTGTGCGTCTCCATTTTTCTGTTTTACCTCACAAATAAAGTTGTAACAGTCCAACAGTGTTGGAAGTTGTCTCCTACACTTAAGGAAGGTTCAAAAATTATACTTGAGTCTCAGAATAGTTGCCACATACCTCAGATTTAAGGGTAAGAAGAAAATTGATCACTCTATACTTTCAATGATCTAGCTAGTAGATTGTGATATTTAAATCAAAATTTAAAATATTAATATATATATATATACATATTTTTCTAACATTTATAAATTTAATCGTGTTTATTTATAAATTTCGAATGAATAAAGTCATGGATGGAAATGCAATCATAAAGCAAAAACGACGCAAAGAAAATAAATATTTTTGCCCAGTATAACACAACAAGCCCATATATATAACCGAATCATCTGAGTTATTAATTTTAATTTGATAATAAAAAGATATATTGTAAATGTGTTTGTTTAAAAAATATTATAATAAAAAAAATTTATTCTCATCATTTTTTAATAATTCGTAACGCAAACGTATTACGCGACAAATTGCAGTCAATCTAAACTTGTAGCGAAAACTGTGAGATATCTCGCAGTCAGCAGTGAAAGGATCAGCAGAAAATCGAAAGATCCAAAAAAAAAAACCCGATTCCTCTCCCAAAATTTCTCTCCTTTTTCTTTTGAAAGACTGAGAATAATCATGAATGAATAACCTCTACAAAGCATACCCAACGTCTAAACAATGGGGGGGGGGACCTTTCTAATTTAAGAAAAATAAAAATGATAGTTTAAGGGTTAAAATAGTTTGAATAATAATCGTATAATATGGAATTGTAATTCTAACTTTATTTGTCTGGGATAGGAGTTTAACTTTTTCCCATTAAGGCTCCCGTCAACCGGCCATTTTGATTTCGTCAGTTTATTGTTAATCCTATGGAATTTCTACTTTTACTCTCAAATTTGTACCATTTGATGTATTTGAATGCAATAAAGTGTATCTGAAAGAGCAAAAAATAATGAAGGCTTCTACGAAATTAAATTTTTCACCGAATTTTTAAAAATATTTTAACCCTTAATTTAAAGAATCATTTGTGAGTTGTTCCGGTCTCTATTTTCAAATATTTTTAAGCATCGGAGGGAAAAAAGTCATACCACAGAAGCCTTCATTATTTTTTGCTCTTTCGGATACACTTTATTGCATTCAAATAGATCAAATGGTACAAATTTGAGAGCAAAAGTAGAAATTCCACCGGATTAACAATAAGTTGAGGAAATTAAAATGGCAGATAGACGGGAGCTTTAAACTTAAATTTACCAAAATATAATGAAATAATTAACTAAATATAATCAATAAAACATAATTATTAACACAAAACGTAACCAGTAAAATAGTTACTAAATTAATTAATAAATGTTTCAAAATTAAGGTTTCACAAGGTGAATTGAAAGCAGAACATTGAAAAACTCTTTTCTTTTTTTAGATTTCTTTTTTAAAAAAATAGCTCTATCCCAATTTTATCCGATAAACTAGTCGAATATAAATTTATTCAGTTTTAAAGCATAAAGACTTATTTAGATAATCTTTTTTTTTATTTTCCTTAATGGATGGTCATATCCACGAACAAAAATAAATTCTTGTTTAATAAAATAAAATACACACATTTTTCACTACCCCCTGTCGTAAAAAAAATACCACGAAAGAAGCCATCCAATTTACATACGTCTATCAAAACATATTATTTCAAGAGCATACTCATAAATATCTCACAACCACCTGAACGAAAACGAACCGCCTTCGATAACAAGAAACTACAAAGTAGATTAACTCGCTCCGCTACAACCGACAGAAAATTTCCTTGAAACCAAAATAAACAAATTTTTTTTTAAAAAAAAAAAAAAGAAAGAAAGAAAAATTCTTCCCAATCATCAAAATTCCTTAAAAATTTTTAAGCCTTTGACAGATCGTCCCTGAGAGACATCTAACGCTTTTCCGATGCTTCCTCGTCCGAAAATAAATGAGTAAAGGCAAAGGCGGCTTTACTCCGCGATGCTTAAATTCAACAAAAATACCATCTTCTATCGGGACACTTTTGACCTTTATCCTCGGATGACTTGACGAGGGGAAACCAAACTGGGGGGGGGGCCGCGAGGTCGGACTGGTGGGTGCCCGTTTCGGTCACAGACACTTTATATCCACCACAATGATCTTTGACATGGTGCACTGCTGTATAAAATGCCTTTATTTATTGTGTAACCCTGGATTACTTTCTTAGCGAAAATTCCTGGAATTTTCTAGTCTCTGGGAGGAAAAAAAAATAAAAATAAAGAAGCAACGTCCCCGCTTTTAAAAGGAGACGGAATTCCATCTCCTTTCCTTTGCTTCGAGACATCTTTAGGCATGAGTTTTAGAAACCGAGATAGCTTTATAATTAGTTTTCTGGGAGGGATCGAATTTCCGAACGGGAGCCGACTTCGGGAGGAACTTTTCAGTGTCAAAGTTTGCTGCAGAACTTTAGCTTTGAGAGGAGCGTTAACGAACATCTTAAATATGTCACTTCTGATCGGAAAAGATGGAGATGGTACGGATCGTTCCCACCCTGGCACGCTTTTCGTCCCGAGTGAAGGTGTGTGTGCATCTCATACATGAATAAATCTTGTATTCATATGTGAGAGATAAGATCTTTTCTGGTCTCGTGCAGGCAAATCTCGTGCGTGTTGTGATAATTAAGATGTTAAGAAAGAAAACATTTGATGTCAGAAAGTTACAAGAAAGAGACTATGCGGCGATTGTGATTGTTTCTTATCTTCGTCCAGAGAAGCAATACGAGGGAGGGATTTCGTAGTTTTGAGCCTCGGTCAAGTGACGATGATGATCCTGAGCTGGCACCTCTCTCTCCAAACTTTGCCACCCCTCCAATGAGAGGAATTCGGAGTCTCGACTAGATTTAACGGGCATCGACCTGGCTACATGGCGAAGCATTACGACTCGAACCCGCAACTCGATAAAAACAACGCTGGCCGCGAGTCTGCGACCGTGGCCACAGAAAAAAATATAGTAGTGAAACGTGATTGAATGCAAACTTTTATATTCTTTTTCAGAATTCTAAAAATGCTTCTTAAATTTTATAACATGTTTTTTTAAAGAAAATATTTGTGAGAAATTTTTTTGAATTTATCAAACTGATTGTAACTTTGAAATTAACGATTGGTTAGATTGGTTGATAGTTTATTAATTTGTCACTCAGAGGCAACACTGGGGAGGGGGGGGGGCTAATGGAAATCACCTAAGGTCATGCCAAAAGGCTTAGAACCCTTCCAAACTGGGCTTCCGCGAAAAAAGTGGCTGCATAGCCAAGTGGTCATCGTCGTAAATTTGTGACCAAGGTTGTTTTCGTTGAGTCTGGGTTCGAGCCCCGATGCCACGAAAGACCCGCCGCGATGTCGCGGCTGATTTACGTTAAATCTGGTCGAGATCCCGAGTCCTCCCGTTGGCTTTTTGTGGAAGTTTGGACAGGGAGGTGCCAGCTCAGGTGTCGTTCTCGTCATTTGACCGAGGCACAAAATAACGAGGCCTGTCAGTAATAGCCTTCGTGTTGCTTCTCCGTGCGAAATAAATAATAAAAATATTATATCGTAATCCTCAAAAATAAATAAATAAAATAAAAATTACTACCACAGCAGATGAGAAGAGAATAGACATAAACGAAAAACAGCATTTAGCAAAATTTCTAAAGAATATAGAAAAGTTATTTACATTAGGCACACATTCTATCACGTGAAGAGAAATTACAACAAAATCTCACTCGATGCCAAATATCCCCCTTTGTCCCATAATAATAGTTTCAAGTCAATTTTCAGCGAGAATTAAGGGGAAATGCAGTTGCAATATTTTTGTAGCGCAAATTTGCGAAGTCTTGAATCAAAATCAATGTTTCACGACATCTGTCATTTGTTTTAACATATCTTTCGATTCAGGTTAACTTAATTATTACGAATTATAACTATTTATTTTAATTACAACCACTGATCGAAATCAATTGTTTTGTTTCGTGTGAATACAAAAAATTCTTAAAGCGGATCACCGGTCTCGAACTCTCGGTCGGCGTTGTTTCGTTGAATCTTGGATTCAAATTCTGTTTCCAATAGATACTCTGTGCAATCGGGTCAATAATACATTAAATCTTCCAAGGTTCCATGTACTGCCATTGGCGAAGTGTGGAAGTTTGGAGAGGAAGGTTCCAGTTCAGGAACTATCCTTATCACTCAAAAGGACGAGGTCCGTCGCTAATAGTTTTCGTTATTTCTGAATTGCGACATTAACAAAAAACCTTTCACGGGAATTATTTCACTGACATTAATTTATAGAAAAGAAATGTTAGTAAACAAAAATGTTTTAACAAAGTGATTAATAATAATCTCATTTATATTACAACTCACATGCATTCGTGTGGTGATCGGGTGTGAAGGAATAGTCCCACTGTAGCTCATGCATGTTGTAAGAGGCGACTAAAATGGGTACCCAGTGTTTGGAGGTATTCCCGGATACCCTGCCCCTGGGGATAATACAGGTCCTCCAGGTTGGGGGGCCTCAGAGGCTTACTTCTTTAAGTAGATCCGGACATCATTATCCCGAGGCACCCTAGTGATCTTTTTCTTTCCTATGGGGTTTACTGTTTTTGGTAAACACTAGTGACGCATCCCTCCAGGATACCTTAGCGATCTTTCTTTATTTTCGTCCCTCCTTCTAGTCAACCAATTTTTTTAAAAGTATTTTTACAATTTTTTCCACTCGTCTTAATCACAGTTTCATCTTGTTTGGCGCAACGTAGCCACCTCCAGCTCTTGACCATTAAAAAGTACTGTCACTATCACTACAACTTACATGCAGCCATAGTGATATAATTATCGTAAATATTTTCCAGTACACTTATAATAATTTACTTCCCTCGCAATACGTTATTTGGTGTTCCAACAAACGAATGATCGTTAATTATTAATAAGTAAATGTATAAGCGATGGAAAAGGATCGGAGGCCCATACTTCTTAGAATCAATTTTCATCATCTTTATTGTGTTGCATATCTCTCTCGTATCATCCCAGCTCTTTATGATAAAGAAGCAGGATATTAATATTTCATCCTACGACCTGCATTTTCAAAGTCTGTTTCAGACATACGAGCATTTAATCATTCAGGAATACGGTATCATTTATTAAGGCGTAGGCATTAATTATACGTTTTGTATTATTCGAGTTAATAATCGTAATTATGCAACGGTAGTGACTCTCACAAAATACACATTCGCAGAGTGAAGAATCGAATAAATGAAGGGTAGAGAGCCTATTTATAAATGGAAAGTGAGTGAAATGAATTTTTCATACCGTATTAATCTACGACACAAGAAGCGAAATTACCGAGACACGTTATGTTATTGAAATTAATAAATATTTATTAAAATCCAATCGGGAACCTAACAGTGAAAAACTGTATTAAAATAGGTTTTAATATATGATATATCGTATCATTATATGGGCGGATCTGAGCGTACTTTTTTTGGGTGGGGTGCAATTACGTATGTCAGTATTACAATCCTTGCGATACGTGAATATTTTATGGCAAATTATAGCTAACTTTTTTGACATTTTTTCGAAGATATAAATAAAAATAATGAATCTATTAGCATTATATCTATTAATTCAAATTAGTTAAAGGGTCTCAGGACCTTTAAACTTCTAAATTTCTGATGTTTTAAATATATATATCCAACCCTCCTTCTTGTCGACCAATATCTTAACGTCTAGATCACAGATTTACTTGGTTTGGTGCAGTATGGCCACATCTGGTTCTTGTACCAATACACACACACACACACATATATATATACATAAACTTCGCTGTCACTATCACATATATGTTAGATCCAAATTTTTTCTAAATATCTTGTCGGCAAAAGTATAACAATACTCTAAATCTCCATAGTTATCGAGAAAATACTAAATTTTATCATACTTTGGGACATGTGGGGAAAAAATAAAATAAATATAAAAGCTCTATGCAAAGTTTTGCAAAGAACAGATCTAGCCACCTAAAGTATGCTTTTTCTTATCATTAATATTAAATTACACAATTAAAAATATAAAAGAATTAAAGTAAACGACAAAACATCGAGAAATGTACAATAGTAAGCTTTTTGTCGGTATTAAAATTAAAGCAAACGATAAATTATTAAATTGAATATATTTAAGCTAAATGTGATTCAAATGTAATTTTTAAAATTATTTTTGCCTTTATTTTAATGATTCGTTTGCGAGTTGTCTGAAAATAATTTTAAAAATCGGTGGGAAAAAGTAATTCCACAGAAGCATTCATTAGTTTTTGGCTCTTTCAGATGCACTTTATTGCATTGAATTGGATCAAATAGTAAAGAAGTAAGCATTTAAGGAGAAATTCCGTAGGATTAACATTACGTCCACGAAATCAAAATGGCAGGTATATGGGAACCTTAAAAGCTAAACTAGGGTTCCGGGAGACAGACCGTATATTGTTGAATCGTGATCAAATAACAAGATCAACATTAGAACTGGTTACCTGCTCTCTTGATTTCCACATTACAAAATGAAAGGACATTGATTCCATTGACGGAGCATCAGCCCCAGATTAATCCTCAGTGGAACCAGGGCTCTAAGGTAACCTTGCGGGTCAAGATATCAGCGACCATGCTTGTTGAGTTCCCGCCGAAAAAAAGTCCCGAAAGCTGTAGATGTGTGGTCATGGTCGCAAGCTCATGTTCGGAGTTGTTTCTTAGGATTCGTGTGTTCAAGTCCTGATGCTAACAAAGACCCATAGTGAAGAGAAGTTAATTCTGTCGAGGCTCAAAGTCCTCACGTTGGGAAGGTGTAGAAGTTTGGAGAGTAGGATACCAGCTCAAGTGTTGCCCTTCTGATTTAAAATTACAAGGTCTATCGCCAATAGCCCTCGTGTTGCTTCTGAGTGAGACGTCAATGAGCAATTAATCAACTAAGGGTATTTTTTGTTAATAAAATGTTTACCTATCTTTAGATATATATTTATATACCCATTGAAAACAATTATGTATCTTGAAATTAAAAAAAAAAAATTTTTTTTCAAGAAATGACGAAACTCGTTCTTTTAAGGAAAGGCACGATATTTTTTAGTATAAATTCGGTACTAAAGAAAAACAGAGACAAATGAAATGTATTATTTAAAAATCTTAAGTCTCCAGTTTCTCTCTCTCTCTCTTTAACTATCAGAGCCGAATCTGAAATTCTTTCTGTATTCGATAATGTGATAACTTATTATTCAGTGTGCCTATATTATTCAAAGAGAAACACGTCCTCTAGGAACCCCGAACTAAATAGGGATTGTGCAGTCGCAATTGCATACTTTGTATTTCGCTCCATGGAGAGAAATATTTCATTTCAAATAAGATGCTGTTTTTTGGTGCCATTCCAAGAATACTTTTTTCAAAAGCCGGTATCGTAAGAGATACGAACCCCAAAAAAAGTTGGTTTTGACAATAAATATACACTTTGGCAAAAGAAAAATTGGAAAAGTATGAAGATACCGAGGCGCTTCCAACCGGAACCAATACATTTTATTCACAGAAAATAAGATAGAATTTTCCTGTCAAATTTAGAATGAAATACGACATTATTTTTGTATCAACATCATTTCTTCGGGGATATATTATGTTTCATTACGCCCAACATTAGAAACAAAGAATCATATAAAAAGAGAATTTCAATCTCCATGCAATTTAGATTTCTTCTGTTTATTCAAAGTAAGTGTCTTTTTAAAGGAGAAAAAAAAAGACAATATTATGTGGTTTTTATGCGATTGAGAAGCAACATTAGCGCTATTGGCGACGGACCACGTAATTTTGAGCCTCAGTCAAGTGACGAGGATGGTCTCCTTGAAGGATGACCTGAGCTGAAACTTCCCTTTCCTCCCTAACTTCCCTACCACACCATGGGAGGAATTGGAGCCTTGACAGATTTAAAAGGGCAACCGACCTGACTATACGGCGGGACTTATGTATTATGTTTTATGTATTATGAACTTTTGATGAAGATTTTTTGCAACGTTATTCGAATAAAGTGAAAGAGACATTTACAGAGATTTCGTCGAAATCGAGAAAAACTTAAGCAATGAACCCCACCTTGGCGACTGATTTTGCTAGAAAATTTGCGAGTTGAATAAACAAAATGAAGGTTCTCGAAAATACTGGAATCTTGCCGAAATCTTGAATGGGAGACAAATTAGATTTGTATTTTTTGAAATTTTGCTTTAAAAAAAAGGATAGCGCCCTGCTGGTTTTTAGTAATGTGATTGTTTATTAACGTCGCACTGAGAAGCAACAGGTGGTTTATTGGCGGTGGATCTCACAATTTTAAATCTCCCTGAAGTGACTACACCTGAGCTTTCAGCTTCCCTCTCCTAACTTCCACAGCATGCTTACAGGAGGACTTGGGACCTCTACAGATTTAACGTGCATCAGCCCCGCTAGACGGCGGATCTCTTGTGGTATTAAGTCTGGAACCGACGACTTAACTTACACAATTTTGGCAAGTCCGTAATCGTGACCATTAAACCGTGGCCACAGATTTCAATAAATAGAATGTTCGAAAATTGAATTTTAAATTGTAATTACGTGTATAGTACTACGAAGAAAGCCATTTTTGCTTGCATTTATCTTATCGGTTTTTTTTTTCAGGCGGGGGAGGCTCTTCAAAATTTATTTTATCTACAGTGCTAATATTTTGTTTAGTATGAAATTAGTATTTTGTTTAGTAGAATATAAGCAATTTCCTATAAAGTGAACGTAATTTTTTTTCTTATAAGAACTCCCAAATTTTAGTGTGCCACAATATTTTCATAAGCATTATGAGGAATTTGAATCAAAATTTTATTAAATAAATTTTTAGGAATTATAGTTATATTCATTATGATGAATGTTGCATTTTTATAAATGCTCCACAAATTTTTAAAGTTATAAATTCAATTGAATTTACGCAAGATTTACCTAAACACAAATACATGACTTAGAACTGTAAATACAACCTTTGATTATTAATCGCTCATACATAACTACTTATGCTTATAAATGAGTTTCTTTTGCATGAATAGAGGCCTAAGTGTACAGATATCGCAATGTCAAAATATAATTTCTATTCCTTTCATTTTAAAACGAGAGTAGTATTTAAATTTGGTATAAAGTAAACTCATTTTTCCTCACCGAAGACTAAAAATAAAATCATTTTTTAAAGTGTTGACTTTTTTTTAGTTCAAAATTTGCATTTTATGCAAAAAAAAAAAAAAAAAAAAAAATAATATATCGTTGTAACGTGAGAGCCTACTGATTAAACCGTACGAACTAAATTTATGTTACCAACTCGGTAACATAAATTTAGTTCGCACGGTTCGAAGATGTTTATCTTGCATAAATTTTCTCTCTCGCCTTGTTTGCTTAAGATTTCAGGATTCTCTTACTTTTATGAATCTTTAACTTTGTTTTCGAAAACATAAACTTGCCTAAAGACTACTTTTGAAGACGTCTCGTTATTATTGAAAATATTCATTTCCAAAAAGAAAAAAAAAAAAAAAAAAAAAAAAGAGATATTAGAGCTACTTAAACTTTTTTTTACTAAAGAAAATAAATGTTTTGCATAAAGTATAAAAATTTTCTTATAATACTTGAAGTTCCCTTTTCAATTAAATTTTTTACACAAAATGTTGTCTTTGTATAGCCTTCTAAATGTTACTATGAGTAATTCTTATGAGATTTGATAAGTCCAAATGCGTTTGAAATAAGGAAATATTGCTTAAGCGTTCAGACGTTCCCTAACCTATAGAGGATGAGGACAATTCATCTTGGGTACCGTCGGCGTTTCGAACCCTTGATTACTGGGTCCGAAGAAAGGTTGACCCGTCGCTCTTTTTCCTACGCCTTTATGAAAAGAATTATCCCACTCGAGACAGTTATTAGGCGTTTTAACTTCTGACATTGTTTTTGAAGAGTGCCGCTGCGTACTCCCTCTCCAATGTCATTGTAATGATACGAAGAGAAACATTCTGAATGGTATTTGAAGAAGTTCGTTTTTCCAGCCATTTCTGCAATTGATTCACATCTCCTCCCTGTTATATTGAGTTTTCATTTCAGTCAGTTTCAATTTTCGCGTTGTCGGCCGTTTCCAGTTTAGAGGTGGGTCTAGTTGATACGTGCGCTGTGGCCGGAATATCCCTAGTTGGGATTTATATGCGCTTGTTTTAGTTAGGCTCACAGAGGTAAGTGTTTTTGCGTCTGAGGCATTTACAACTAGTAGTTCTGTGCTGTCCTGCCACCTAGTGATCAAATTTTGGGTCACCACTTCGGCGTTTGACAGTTTTCTTACCTCGTGGAGGGGGAAGACAGTTCACCTTGGGTGCCGAAGGCGTTTCAAACTTTGATCTATTGGGTCCAAAGAAAAGTCATCCGGTCGCTTTTTTGCTGCGCCTTTATTAACCAGACTAAAAGAGACGTCCCACTCGGGCTAGTTATTAAGGCAATTTAATTTTTGTCTTTGTTGAAGAGAGCTACCTCATTACTTTCTTTGATTTTTCACATATTTTGAATCAACATTAATTACTATAGATAAGAATAACACGAATTATTTTATTTTAAAGTGAAATTATTGGTTATAATATTTTTTGAGAGGGGGGGGGGTACGATTTCATTCCTTTTCTTATCGTGCTGAAATATTATCAAACAGATTTTTCCGGTGAAGCATGTTTAATGGCCAATATTAACCCATAAATCGTATGATAATTTGACGTTCTATTAGTTAGTGTATATAAAGACGAAAATTGCAAAATCGGGAAGAAACTTTTGCTCTTATGTCTGTTTTAAGCCGATATATATTGTAATTATTATTTGTCAAATATAACAATTTCACAGTTTTCATTCGTAGTAATATAATAAATTACCATTTGCTCATTATTATTATATGAATTATTTATTTGTAAAGCATTGAGCAACCTTATTCTACAAAGTATATGAATATGCATTTTTTACACTCGCCCTTTAAATCATTAAGCAAATTAATTGGTGAAAATGAGAGTGGGTTCAGCCCTAATTGTTGGAACAGAAATTTGCATTTAGTTATTTATTTAGCATATATATTTTATAAAGCGTGCAAATTTTGCTTTGATAACCTTTCTCTGGTAAATAAGCAACTTTGTCAATTACTGTATCAGTTTTCAAAATACAGAGTGATTCAGAAAAAATAGGGAAAGACCTCATTATGGGACAGTACACACCAATATAAGCATTTTTTTTTATCAAAAATGAATGGTCTGAAATAGGCCTGGCCAACCCGAGATCCGCGGAACTGGATCAACTGAGCAAAATTTTAAACTTTTAATGCACATAAAGCTATCAAAGTACATTCTACCATGAATCGTTCGTAACATATACTATGGAGATCTCTCAATACATTAACCCAGCTACCGTCACAATTTTTCTAATACATTCTTGTTCAGAAACAATTACAAAGTTGAACACATTTTAAATAGCACCGGTAAAAAAAGAGTGCTTTGATGACGGGTTTTCTTTCAAACTTCACTCTTTTCGTAACATAACTTTTTTTCTACCTTAGATTCTAAGTAACCTTTACCTGTCAGTAACATTAATTTCAGTAACATTCTCCTGTCTTGAAGATGGGGATTTGGCGACTTGGCAAGGTACTTGGCGCAAAATTTAATTCTTTAAATAATTAGTTTTAACCAATTAATTTTTATTAATTATGATGAAATTATCGTATTGTCAACCAAAACAATCACGTATAGAAAATATCTCCTCACTTGAGCTCTTTAAAATGTGAGAAAAAAGATATTAAAGTTTTGACCCAGACATACGATGTGTGTTAAAGAAACCCGTTTAAAACGCGAAGGTCATCTTGAGAGAGTGGGTGATACACAATGTACCTACTGAAGAGCAGGGGAGGGCAGAATGCGAAGAGCGGTTCATGCAAAATAGTTAGGTTTCGTTTCCTTAACGTCGCACTAGAAGCAACACGAGGGCTATTGGCGATGAACCTTACAATTTTCAACCTCGGTTAAGTGACGAGGATGATACCTGAGTCGGAATCCCATTTTCTAAGCTTTCACATGACCGTCATCCGTGTGGTGACCAGGTGTGAAAGAATAGTCCCAATGTAACTCAGACGGGGTTGCTTAATGGTCATGATCGTGAACTCGCAGCCCGGTATTCGTCGAGTCATGGGTTCGATCCTTGATGCCATGGAAGACCGGTCGTGTAGCCAAGGCTGATGCTCAGGTATCGTCCTCGTCACTTGACCGAGGTTCAAAGTTACGAGCTCCATTTGCCCTCGTTTTGCTTTTAGTGCGACGCTATAAAACCAATCAATCAATAACTCAAGATAGCTCATGCGTGTCGAAAGAGACGACTAAAATGGGCTCCCAGTGTCTGGGGGTATAGCAAGCATCCGGCCCTTAGGTATTATATCAGGCGACTTCAGAAGCTTGTCTTCTTTAGGTAGGTATGGGCATCATGATCCAGATGCACTCTGGTGATCTTTTTTCTTTCCCATGGGGCTTAATGTTTTTGTTAAACACGGGTGACGCTCCCCTCCCCCGCACTACCCAAACGATCCTTCTCTATTTTCCATCTTCCTTCTTGTCAACCAATTTTTCAATTTTTTGAAACATCAAAATCATAGCTTTATTTTGCTCGGTGCAGCATGGCCCTATCTGGCTCTTGCGCCATTAAGCTTCAATATCACTCACTCCATACCACTGCAAAGGTAGCATTTGAGACCTCGACATATGTCACGTGTTTCAGTCGAAACTTCACGGCAGGTTTTTTATTTCATCAAGACACGACCCCACGACTCGTCGTAAACAACACTGGCCGCGAATTCAAGCTGATGACCACACCGCGGCCATTGAGTGAGACACAGTTATGACCCAGAAATGTATTTTTAATAATCATGTTACAGGATTTCTGATTATTATTTTGTAAGAGGCTTTTATTTTTAATTTCATAATTTTATAAGTGATTTTAATTTCTTAATAATTCGTTTTTTTCCTTGACAACCTTGCACATTTACCGGAGTTATTTATGCAAAGATATGCATTTTCGAGTAACGGCCTTCTTGGAAGCAGAGAAGAGAAAAGATGGATGTGATTTCCTTTACTTTCTGAAGAGGGAAGTAATGTGTAATTACTGTTGTCACGCGATTTTAACTTAATTTACGACAGTTTATAGTTAGTATATTATCTACTATCATGAATTATTCAGTAGCAATTTCTTTATCTTTCCTTTTTCTTGTTAAGTTGTTAAGTTAATCTGTTTACCTCAAATTGAGATTTAATTTTTCTTAACATCCTAACCTGTGAAATCATTTAGTTAAATAAAAATAGTTGTTTTAGTTTTTTAGTCTACCGGCTATTTTGATTTCGGGAACGTAATGTTAATCCTATGGAATTTCTCCTACCGTCCTCAAATCTTTACCATTTTATTTAATTGAGTAAAAAAGAAAATGCATCGGAAAGAGCAAAAAGTAATGTAAAGTTTCTGTCGAATTACGTTTTCCCTCAGAATTTTAAGAATATTTTTACCTTCATTTTAACGATTCGTTTGGGAAGTTTTCAGGTCTTTAAAAATGTTCAAAAATATTTTCGAAAATCGGGAGAAGGGGAAATGTAATCCTGTAGAAACCTTCATTATTTTTTGGCTCTCTCGGATGCACTTTTTTTGCATTCAAGTAGGCAAAATAGAATAGATTTGAGGACGGTAGTAGAAATTCCATAGGATTAACATTAAATTCACGAAATCAAAATGGCCGGTAGAGGGGAGTCTTAAGTCTCCTATCTATCCGCTACCGTAATGCTAATCCTATGGAACCTTCGTTACCGTAACGTTAATCCTATGGAATTTCGACTTGAACTCTCCCATCTTTATTATTTGATCTATTTGAATGCAATAAAATGCATCTGAAAGAGAAAAAAAATAATGCATGCTTCTGTGCAATTACTTTTTTCCTAAGATTTTTAAAAATATTTTTATTCTTATTTTATTGATTCATTTGCGAGTTTTTCGGTCTTTAAAAAATATTTCAAAATATTTTTGAAAATCGGAGCGAAAAAGTAATTCTATAGAAGCATTAATTATTTTTTGCTCTTTCAGATGCATTTTATTGTATTGTATTCTAATTGATCAGATAATAAAGATGGGAGAATTAAAGTCGAAATTCCATTAACATTACGTCCACGAAATCAAAATGGCGGGTAGACGGGAGCCCAACTCCTTCTGTATATGAGTCTGCCTTTTTAAGAATCCTGGAGCAATAATAGTGACACGAATTAAGATCAACTTTAAATAAATTTGGTCGAATTTAAAATCCCTCCCAATAAATGAAACGGGGCTACATATGGTATAACCAGTGAAGCGTTAAAAAGGAGTAAGGAGTTAATTGTTGGCACAGATTGGAAGCTGACGTCACCAATGTGAGTTTTTTGTGTCATACCTTCGCTGAGTAAGGAGTTTTAGGAATGTACGTTGAGAGTATCTACAAAGGGTTAAGAATTCGAACCCTCGTCTAGAAATCTTCTAAGAACTCGGATCCGATTGGTTTCGTATCATAAATACTAAATTATTATATTAGATATTATATCAAACGCATATAGGGACCCTCGACAGAGAAAATTAAATTTAGAAAATTCAGAGATCTGGAATAAAATAACTTGAATATCTTCTCTGCATGATTTTCTGTTCGTTGAACCATTGATTACGGACTATTTTAAACAAGACTGAAACGATAGTTCTTCATTTTTCAACTCTACCGGTATATGTCAGTCTAATATAGCATCGATTTCCAACCCGAAGACACGCAAGGGCAAGCAAAAATACTTAATTCAAAGTCACTGATGAATAAATAAGGTCGCTTTCTCTCGAATCCCAATTAATTCATCAATTCTAGATTATGTTTTAATGGAACCGAAGTTTATCTAATAATTCGTTCTGATTCGAGTACTTCTCGCTAACAGCTGGTTCTTATCTTAGCACTTTAACTAAATTCATTTCAATCCAAAAAACTAATTAAAGTACTTCTATCTAAGTTATGAATATCTATCAACAAATTCTTATCCTTTACCTGCCTTCGTTTTCCTTCAATTCTATTTCATTTATATATAATTCACCTCTAATTCAATCAATTTCACTTCCATCTTCCTCTACTTTACCTGATTACACTTCATTTGAGTAGGGAAAAAATTGTAATGGAATGGAATTCTATTTATTATTAAGTTTCCGAGGTTAGTGAAGCCATGGTAGTCTAATAGTCATGGTCGTGGACTCGCGACCGGTGATTTTCGTCGAGTCGGGGGTTCGAGCCTTGATGCCACTAAAGATCCACCGTGTAACCGGGGCTGATGCACGTTAAATCAGCAGAAGCCTTAAGTCCTCCAATTGGCAGGCGCCAGCTCAGGTGTTGCTCTCGTCACTTGATCAAAATGATGAAGTCCAGCTCAGGTGTTGCTCTCGTCACTTGATCAAAATGATGAAGTCCGTCGCCATTAGCCATCGTATTGTTTCTAGTGTGACGTTAATAAAACCAATCAATCAATCGAAGGGAAAATCGCGAATAGTCCAGTATCACCAAGATTAATAATGCCAGTAGAAGGATGCAATATTGAGGCATTGCTACTTAAAAAATGGTACTTAAATATAGTAGAATTACTTCCTAGAAAATATTTAGGATCCTTTATCCTAATTTGAAGTTGAGACTTTTGTTTTTCTCTCCAATTTCTTCTACTAATGTTATGAATAAAAATTTTATAAAAAAAACAAAAACAACCTCAGCCTGGTGTATAAATTGGAACAGTCACATCAATTATTTACTTGGCAAATAATTTTGGCACTCAAATTTGCTATTAACCTCATTAGAGTGTCGGGTAAACATTGCATTTAATCTCGAAACCCAAACCCTTCGGTGGACCCATTTTCCAAGCACGGTTAGCATTTCCGTTCTCCTCGACTGGCTGAGCTGTCATACTAGGAAGAGAGAAAAGAATAATCTAACCCCCGAAATTCAAACTCGGAATTGAAAATAATTATTTAAATAGAGCCAGAAATAATAGAAAATAAATTATTTCAGAAATCTGTGAAGCTGAAAGGACTGCGTTCTCTTTTTCCGATTCAATCAATCAATCCCGCTAACAGGATTCCCACGTACTCGGAAATAGAACTGGAAATGGAATTGTCGGGGAAAATGAAAAGAGGTTAGATTGGAAGGAAAGAGAAAAAAAAATCCCCAGTTTTCCTGGGGAATTTCTTGGATTGTTCAGGTTTTTTTCCCCTTCCTCTTTTCTTGGTTTGAATTGCTAGTGGAAGTAGACAAAGTGAATTGCAATTCAAATTTCCTGTTTTTGTGTTGGTTTATTATTTTTTATTTTACTATATAAATTACATAATTTATTTTGTTCCCTGAGGTATCTCTGCATTTTTGTGGTAATACATAGATTTAAACAGACTGTTTAAGATATTTTTATCGTATATTTGTCTTCTTTTTACTTGCTTATTTGTACAATGTATCATTTAAAAAAGAGTATTAAATGCGTTTATTATTTTTTTTACCTGAGGTACTTATAATTACTTTTTTTTAATTAGATTCCATGATTTAATTGTTATATGTTATGTCAGTGAGGTATATTTAATACGCGTTAATTGATATTTTATTCCAATCATTAAATATCTGCAGCTACGGGTATTATTAAAAACCATCTAATTTTTTTGACTTCTTGAAAGGGTGTTTCGATATAAGATTTTAATTTTTTCTTTCATCCTCTATATATATCTACTAAAATAATTAAACTTTTCCCTTAACTTAAATTTTTATTTTCCTTATTAATTTTTTTTAACTTTGAAAACAAGATCAAACAGTATTTACAAGTGTTTTAGCGTGATGCAATATCAAAATCTGTAAATAAACAATATTTATATCACACACACACACATATATGTATATGTGTGTATATGTATATATATATATATATATATATATATATATATGTGTGTGTGTGTATAGCAAGAAAACGTAAATTTTTTATTTGCACATACAAATAATTTATTAGCAAGATATGCTGTTTTCTGATATTTATGTACCAATGAATATTTAGTTATAATAAATAGTAATTTTGTAAGTTTTTTAATGCGCTCATGATGATAGGCAATATAATCTATTTCACAACTGATAAATATGATGCATGAAAACAAATATACACACGACCAAAGCGAATAAAACTCTAAACCTTAACAAATTAATTTACAAAATAAACACATGCGTAAACAAGTATGTTCGATACATTATGTACATGCACCACTCCTCCTAACTTGTGTGTCAAGCATAATGATAAACATATATGCTCAAAGGTATTACTAAATTTATTACAACCTACATACATAGAGGTATCGTACATAGTTTTGATTATTATATACTAAGAAATATCCCCCCCTTCCAGATATCTAGATAAAAAATTTTCTGTAAATTAATTGATCCTTAGGTACATAATGCACTAAATTGCACCTATTAATGTCAATTAGATTGAAGTGATGATGAAGTTTAATGGCGAGAGAGCCAAATGTGGCTATGCTGCGCGAAACGGTGTTTAACTATGATCTAGACGTCTGAAAAAAAATGAGAAAAATGTTAAAATTGATTGACAAGAAGGAGGGTTGAAAGTAGAGAAGGATTGCTAGGATATCTTGACACAGCAATCCTTTTATTAAATACAGTAAACCCGATATGGGAAAGCAACAGATCGCATGGGTGCAGGATGTGCCAGCTCAGGTGTTATCCTCGTCGTTTGACCTCGGTTTAGAATTATGAGATCCGTCGCCAATAGCCCTCGTGTTAATAAAACCAGCTAATTAATCGTAGCTAGCCATTTTGATTTCAGGAAGGTTAATGTTAAGCCTGTAGAATTTCTACTTTTGTCTTCAAATCTAGACAATATTATATATTTGAATGAAAAAAAAAAGCATCCGAAAAAGTAAAAAAATAACGAAGGATCCAATAAATTTATATTTCCTCCCATATTTTCGAAAACTTAATATATTTTTCAAAGATCGGGAAACCGCAAAAGAATTAATTGAAATAGGCGCTAAAATATTTTTCAAAATCGGTGGGAAAATATACTTCCTAGACACATTCATTAATGTTTGCTGTTTCGGATGCACATTTCGAGAGTTAAATAGGTAAAATAGTTCAGATTTGAAGAAAAAGCCAGAAATTCCTTAGCATCAACATTACATTCTCGAAACCAAAATGGCCGAAATGATTGGAGGCTTAGATTTTAAAATAATTTTCTTAAGAACTTCTCGGCGATGAAAAACTTTTATTAAATCTAATGATTAGGTGACAAAGAAAATTGGCGCTCACTTCATCCTTTTGGTGTACTTTGGCGTTGGCAATGTTTGCTCTTAAGTAGGACAGGCGTGAAGACAAATGAAATTATGCAAATAAATTTCTCGATTTAACTTAAAACTTTTTCGACATTTCTTATTTCTATTCCATCCCATTTAACCATATAAAGCAATACATACCTAATTTCGGCGCAGCGATGGGAGAGGAAAACAATCAAGAACTTGGAAACGGGAATCTTTAACTTCGGAAATGCTTATACTTTTGAGTGAAAGTGATTTTTATTATTGCTCATGGCTCCTGTCTGTCCGCCATTTTGAATAAATGCATGTAATATTTTAGATTTTTAACTATTTCTATCGAATCTAGGTTATTTTATTTATAGAAATGGAATAAAAATTGCATACGAAAGAATAAAATTAAGCGAAAGTGACTATGGGATTTCTTTTTTTACAACGTTTTTCTGAATTTCACTTTGTGTGTGTGTGTTTGTGTCATAAAATTTTCTATCGTTAATTTAACCAACTTCCCATCAAGCTAGAGCTTTGAAATTTTGGAAATCGTTCGTACTCGCTTAACAATGCAATATTTAGACGTTTGCGACAAGTTTTAACTCATATTTCAATAATTTTAATAAGTCAAAATATTCTTTCCTCTAGGCGCTTTTAGGATTGAGGAAAAAATTTCTGTCCTCCTCTGGGAACACCGGGAACTCCCCACATGAGGTATCGTACAATTCACAAAGGGGAGATAGTAAGGGTTGCTGACTTTCAGTCAGTAATCATACGCAAGAAAGAAAGATTCCAATATTTGGAACCGTGTCTTATCACGATAATTTTTTCTGAATTCTGGTTCCATTTTTTTTAATAGAATGACTTACAAACTTTCAAATGTATGTTTTGATTTTTTGAGTATTATGAATTTCTTAATACGCTCACAAATGTCTCTTTTTAAGTAAATTTTAAAGATAAAAGTAAATAACAGTTTTAACTGATATTTCAATAATTTTCTTTAATAAACTTTGCCACCATATAAAAACGTTGGTTTTTTTATCGAATTATTTTTCCTGTAATGATTTTGTAACAGTTTCTCTCACATCTATATTACGAAATTCGTAAGAAGGAAATAAAATTCCTCTAAAAAATAAGCAAGGTTTTTATGCTTACTTTTCTTCGTTCTAATATTCAAAAATATAATTACATCAATTTTAATTATTCACTGTAGATTTTAAAATTTTTTAGCAATAATTAAGGAAGGAAATTGATGGAAAATTGCTGCAAATTGAAACTTTCCTTATTTTTTTTAAAAAGATCTTTAGACTGAATGTTATTGCATTAAAATAAATACAGTAGTTAATATTTAAGAAGGTTAGTGTAAATCCCATTGTGAATTAAGGGGACTTAGTACCTTTGCATCTTCAAAAATTCGATTTTTCAAATTTGTTTTCAAAAACTAGTGTTGAATGTTAGGAGCATTTTAAAGCAAACGTCAAAATCCGACAATTATTACGGCCTGTGCAACAAAAAATGTAAATGTCTAAAGTGGCATGTTCTATGTAATGCAATGCAAACAAACCTCTTTTTCTCAGTTTGTTATTTTCACACTTTCCCACAGGATTAAAAAAAAAATTTGCATGCAGAGCTTTAAAATTTTGCATGAGTGTTGTACTTGTAGACCTTTATTCTGTGAACCTCAATTTTGTTAATAGGATGATTAGATTTTATTTTATATCATGATACATGAAAATAAAGTTACTAAATACAAACTTGATAACATTTTTAATTTTTCAATTTTTTTTAATGTAAGATAAATTTAAAATTTGAGGCTTACAAAATAAGGTCATTATTTAGCTTTAATTTGGTATAAGAATTATGGTTCTACTGTACATCTTTTAAATGTTATCTTGCGGGTAACGTAAGGTAAGCTAATTTATTTTTTTAAATTTTTGTACGCATATTTCACGTTGTATAAGAAAATATATAAATTTAATAGCAAAACTTGACCCAATATTTTAAACTATACACTTTATTACACAAACTGGCAAAGTTTCGTATTGAAATGAGCAAAAATTGTTGATTTATGAGGAATCGAAAAAAGAGTTTGTCAAAATGTTCTACTTTTGATTTCGAAAGGTACTGCGTCCATAAATTTAATTGACCGATTGATTAGTGTAGTATGAAGCAACCACGAGAGCTAATGACGACGGACCTTCGTAATTTTGACCTTAGGTCAAATGGCGAGGACGACTCCTGGGGTTGCACTTCCCTCTTTAAACTTCCCCAACACGTCAAAGGGAAAACTTGGGACCTCGACCAGATTTAAAGTACTTCAGTCCTACTACATGTCAGGTCTTTAGTGGCGTCGAAGCTAAAGTCAACGTCTCGACGAAAACCGCTGACCGCGACCATGACCTCTAGGTTACCGTGGCCACGAATAGGAACTGGAGAGAGCATTTTCTCCGATCTGAGCTAATTTAGAACTTTTAACATAAAAAATATGAAGTATAAAATATTAAGAGAAATATCTTTCTTTCTTTATGTACCATTCACCTGGGCCGCGGTAGCCTAGTGGTCAGGGTCGTGGACCAGCGGCCGGCGGTTTTCATTCAGTCGCGGGTTCGATCCTTGGCCGCCAAAGACCCGCCGTGTAGCCGGGGCTGATGCACTTTAAATCTGTTCGGGGCCCAAAGTCCTCCCGTTGGCGTGGTGTGGATGTAAGGAGAGGGGGTGCCAGTTCAGGTGTCGTCCTCGTCACTTGACCGTGGTTCAAAATTACGAGGTCGGTCGCCAATAGCCCTCATGTTGCTTCTAGTGCGACGTTAATAAAAAAACTAAACTAAACTATGTACCATTCACCTACTAAAGTCGGTTTTTTCCATAATAGAACAAAAAAGTTTCATTTTAGTTACAAATTTCTGTGAAAAGGGGGGGGGATGCAGATCACTCAAGAAAATAGTTGTAAAACAATACGTTGATTTGAACACCGAGCAAGTTATATCACATAAATTTTAATTTCAAATTAGAAGTCATGAAGCGCAATTTCGTGTAGCAAAATGGTTCCAATACGTGTTTTGGAAGGTAACTGTAACTGTGACGTAGGCGCCGAAGATGTAAACTTGTACTTCCTAAATCAACGATGATTTATTTATGCGAGTATTGAGTAATGAGGATGATTCATGATTAATTTACGTACAGTCTGTCCTCAAAATCCTGTTCGAAGTGGTTTGGAGCCAAAATTAATAACGGATTGATACAACACTTGGGCGTGTCTAACAAAATACGAGGAAAATAAATGAGAGCAGATTTAAGAGATGTGTTGTTAAAAGAAAATGTTTATTTTGGAGACGTGTTTCTACAATGAATGTGCTCGCATTTATAAAGATAATATAAAAATAATATAATATTAGTAATGAATGCATTCTTATTTAGTATTAAATATATTAATATTTTTCATGTACGTCGTGTGAAAAGAAAGAGAGTGATTATTTTTTAATAGTCTCTATTCAAGTAAAGCAATTCCGAATTTCTGGTTCAAGTGAAGCATTAGCAATTTGGGGATTATAGTAGTAAATCAGAAGACATACGCAAGCAAAAAGAAAAACTGATTAATTATTCCAGCAAGTAAAATTAAATATTCAAAATATAATTCAAAATGGGAGTAAATTATACTGTTCAATATAGCAACATTATTAATTTGCGCATTTACGAGGATTGTTCAACAACTGCTTAGAAATTCCAAGAGATGGCGCTTGCAGCATCGAAAAGAGTTTGTTCTTAGTAAGCATCATGACTCACTAGACAGCCGCCTAAGTCTCAGTTACTCGTATTCGAGACCATGTCACCTTTAGCACCTCAAAAATTCTTCTGAACTTTCAGGACAGATGAGACCATCTTCGCCTTTTTTAGAAAAAGATTCACCTGAAGTGACCCAATGTTTTGATTGTTGCTTGGTTTCCGTTGTATAACGATGAATCCAGGCCTCATCGACGGGGACAACTGAACGCGGCATCAATCAAATCTGATTTGGCAGCAACAGAGTACCAAATCAAAACTAACAAATGAATCAATGTCAAATTTATTTCGGCTCCTTTTAACACATGGTAACAACAATTTACCTTAATGATGCCATCTGTTTTTAAATACAAGTACTTTTTGAATCACCCTCGTATGAAAAACAACAATTACTTCAACTGAAAACGCATTTTAAAGCAATTATAAATTTCCTTTTGGTGTTAAACACGGAAAAGTATAAAACATTAGATGTCCGACTCTTACATTCAAATTCGAGATAGCGTTACCTTCCTAAAGTAATTAAGGTATTAGAATATATCTATGTACTTGAGAAAAAAATGAATCCCTACCAGATTATAATATCGCAGTTGTACAGACGTATATACTGCATTATCTTATCTTCGTTGTTGAAAAAGTTGAATATCGGAAAAGTTATTAAAGTTTTTCATATTACATTGAAACAATAGATGCTCAATTTTTTCCTGGAAATATTTTTTGAGGAGAGTCGAGAATTTTCTGTATAGTTAAGTTTTCATAATAGTTTTAGTTTTGTATGGGGAATTCCGTCCGAGAACTTTATAATAAAAAACAATTCCTTCCTTCCTATACTTATCGCTAAGGCTTAGATTCGAAAAAACTATATTGAATTAATATTTTTTAATATCACAAGTATTTAATTCCCCATAAAATATAATTCTCCGAACTTTACAATTTAATGCATGTTTTTTTACATCTTATCTCGTTTATAAGATTCGTTTTAAATAAGTCGGTAGAGATTCGTGAAAAATTTATATCATTTTATTTTGATTATTTCTTGTTAAGTTTTCATCTTAATCGAAACTAGATATTGTTTCGAAAACATCTAGAAACTGTTGGAATTTCATCGTAATCGAAACTGAGGTATTTCTTTGTTTAAGTTTGTATTGAAATGGCAATTTTAGCGTACACATTTTGGGACCTTTAAATGAATTTGTTCGATTTAAAAATACCTACCAATAAATGATACGTTATAAGGGCGTTCTGAGACCCTTTCTCATCTGTCATCTTAAAGTTAATTACAGGATCTAAATTTCAACTTTCATACACAGACCATTTGAATAAAATAGTCATTCATATCCAAACTATCTTTATTTACTCCTCAAATAAGGGGGATGCTCTCCACGGTTGATATCCTTTTCTCGAGTACTAAAAACTTTTATAATCTATCAAATAAGGCTCTTACCGGAATAAGAAGCTAGTTCCTCCTTCCCTTACTCCAACAGCGTTGAGTCTTAATTTCACCAAATCTGCTATACACACCAGAATACTTCCACGAACATTATTACCTTAACCTTAATGAACAATTTCGATTCTCGATCGCTTTTATACTATTTGATTTTCTCTATTCACTCCACTTCCGAAGTTTACTTAATTTGCAACACGTTCCATTTTATTGGGAAGAAGCTGAGAACGTCAATAAAAAATCAGTAAGGAATCGCTGATGTTAGTCAAAGGGGAATAAAACAAAAATAGCCTATGTTATAAAGGGATTTATGTAGATTAAATTGGAATTAGTAAAGTGTAATGAATAGAATAGAGGCAATGCATAACTATATTGGAAGTGATGCATTTAATATTGAGGGTTGGTAGTTTAGCTCGTGATAAAAATATTGAACTGAATTTATCAAGTGAACATCTGTGTCAGACATGTGTTGAGTAAGGATCCTTTAGAGTGACCCCAGAGAAATCTATTTAGGGTTAGTGACTCGAACCCTTCTCTTTAATTCGTCTATGGTCGCGAACACTTTTGGGTCGGTAAGAATTATATATATTTTGGTTCAAACGTTAAGTCAGACGCTCTTCGGCGTCATTACTACATTGAGAGGTTAAATAGTGATTTTTCGTTGACCCAAATAAAGTAAACTGATTATCTCCTCATTCGACTTTCTCTTCATTTGACCTTGTAGTTTAATCATTCTTTATATAAGTTTAATCGTGACGAAGACTATTGTAATAAAGATGCGTTACAAAATAATTGTTTCAAATAAATGTTCTGCGTGATTAGTTTTCAGAAAAAAAGTTTTAATTCGATTTCCCAGCCTATATACGAGGGTTATTTTTTTTTTTAAAATTGTGGTTCATGTGTGAATGAAATGAAGGATGGGGAGGGGATTCATCCTTAAATACTTGAACAATTTTTAATAGGAGAAATAAGTTTGATAATGCGTATTATTTACATTTACCAAGGGGTAATTATAAACTAAAATCTTGTCTCTGTCATGGAAATGACAATATCACCCCCGAAAACGTCCTGGGTACGTCACTGGTCAGCGTTTCTTCAAAAACTCGAAAATTCTCCAATTCCTCTTCTTTTTCAGAAGTGGTACAGTTGCACACTCTCCAGTACTATCTTTCACGGGGAAGAACCAAGCGATATTGTGGAACCATAGTCAGCTAACTTTTAACCGTTTCGAACTTCATCAACGTCACTATCGGCTGCTTCGGTCGCCCCCTCCTAAAAGACTTCCGAAAGAACGGATGTGGAAAGGAGAAGATAGAAATCGCATTTCCTGTTTAGGGTGAAGGTTACCGGCGTCTTTCAGACTGACCAAACGATAAAAGGGGAAGGAAGAGGCCCTGCGAAGGGGGATGGGCCAAATGGGAGGGGTGTTTGCTGGGTCAAGAAAAATGTATTTTCGGAGTCATTTTTTCTCGACAACGATAAATCAACGAGCGATTTTGATGCCCTAAAAAGCTGCGATAACGAAATAAAGAAGATTTTTTGGGTGGGAGGTGTGTGTTTTTTTCGGCATCGTACAAAAAAGCCCCCGATGCTAAGATTGTGCATCTTTAAACGATGTGGCTCCGCTAGAAAATTCCATGCTTATCAAAGTCGATCTGTGAGGTAGAAATGATATCACGGAGCCTATTCTCTAATCGTGTAACGTATACATGCAAGGTAAATCTAGATAGGGAGTCTGGAAAGTGTGGATGTGTGCGCCGACTGATAAGTTTGGATTGCTAAGAATGGAATAACGAAATAGACAGACGTTAGTTTTTGATTTAAAAAAAAAATCACAAGAAAAGCAGGGCAAAGAAAAATAAATAAAAAATAAAATAACTCTTGCAAGAATTTGCGTTTTGTTAAGGCACAGGGTCCTGAAAATGATCAAAATGTCAAAAAACATTTTATTACCTAATTTTAATTGCATGGCTTTTGTAAATAATATGCAAAATTTTATAGCTCTCTGTATTTGGTAAAAAAAATTAATGAAATAGTGTCATTTTTGGAATGAAAATCTCTCATCGTATCAATCAAGCGATTGTAAAAAAAAAAAAACAGTCGGGGAGTTGGGGTTAATTCACAAAATAGTATCATTTTAGTGAAAAATGAAGTACAATCTGAGAAAATTTTACGATTTCCAACCTGCAACTGAATAAATAGCTCTTTCAAATATTCCTTTCGGGAATGTGGCCTCCAAAGGCTGTGAACTGGTACATATAACAAAAATTGTATTAATAATTAAATTTGATTTGTTAACGACACACTAGAAGCAGCACGAGAGCTATTGGCGTCGGACCTCGTAATTTTGAACCTCGGTCAAGTGACGAGGATGACATACCAGGGCTTTCACTTCTCTCTCTAATCTTGACCATCATGCCAAAGAGAGGACTTGGGCCTTCTACCAGATTTAATGTACATCAGCCCCAGCTGCACGGCGGGTTTTTAGTGGCATCAAGGCTCGAACCCGTGACTCTACGACTATGACCACTAGGTTACCACGGCCTTATTTATCGATTACTTTTGAATTTCTCTGTGTTTAGTCTTCCCCTGAATACAAATGACCTCATTTTTATTTTTAAAAAGTTAAAAATAGATGAAGTATGTAAACACAAGTAAATGAGCATAAATTTGGTTTTTGATTGATTGTTTATTAACTTCGCGCATACAAGCAGCACGAGGGATTTTAGACCTCGTAATTTGTAAATAAATTTAGAAAAACCGAAGAATATATTTAAAATGAATAAGTTGTGCATGTTTTTGCATTCGACTAGATAGATTTTATTTATCATATCATTTTCTAGGAATGAAAGAGTCATTTAAAGCGAGGAAATGCGTATGTATTGAAAATTAAAAATGGTCTGTACTTCCAGACGTTTTCCCTAGCCATTTCCCTAAACAGTGATAAATCACAAAAAAATTTTCGTCTGTCAGCAGAGAAGCTTTCGGTACGGTCGCCGTCAAAAAGCCACCGTTGGACTTGTGTAAATATAGACAAAAAAAATCGCCGCTTTTCTTACAAATTCTGGCTTTTCGGCGCCATTGTTTTGTTTAGAAAATTCAAAAAAGCTGAGTCAATCTTATACAAGACTAAAAGAGTGATGCTCTCTATTTTTTTTTATTTTTTTTTTTATTGAGTTTGGCCTAAACCACATGCTGAAATGTCTCATCTGCTTAGATGACTAAGACTAACACTTGGAAAATCTCTCCCCACACCATTAATAATTCACTGTTTTGACAAACTTAGGCAAATGTTTGTTCAGCTGTTTAAAAAAAGAAGGTATTGTCTATAGACTTTCACTGCCTGACTTTCTCTGTTTGTAGATATGAATTTAAAAACCATCAGAAAAATTCAGTGAACGAACATTTATTTCTATGCAATGCAAATATGAACGATATGGTTCGTATTTTGTCGAGCATTCTCGTATGATATTTTTTTTTTATTTTTTTTAGAATTGTCAAGTTTTTGGAGCAATATTGCCAATACAATTAATTATTACAGTCTGCTTAAAATATGAATGTAAAAACTAACTGAGATATAGTCAATGGCACACCCAGAAATTAATTTTGGAGGGTGCATATCGTCATAGCCGTGACAGAAGAAATTTCTTTAGTTTATAATTACCTCTTGTTAAAAAGTAAAGAATACGGTATGTGAATCTTATTTCTCTTCCCCCCCCCCAAAAAAAAAAAAAAAACTGTTCAAGTATCGATATAATTTTATCAAGTTATAAAAATCTAAAAAGTAAAGATCATTTAAGAAAAATGATTAAGATACCATGAGAATAAAATTTACATTTTTGAGGGGTGTATTCTTTTAGACATGCACTCCTCCTCGTCTTTTTGTGTTTTCATCTACAAACGCTGAGCCAGAGGCACTCTTTCAGAGACAGCGAAGACTTTTTTATTCATTTCTCACGAATCGGCTGAGTTGAAATCCTTTCTTTTCTTTTCCGTGATGAAAAAAAAAAAAAAAAAAAAAAAAAAATTAAGAGTAAGAAGAAGATGAAACTATATTGTTTCAATTTTAGAATTTATATAATAGTAAAATTATATATATATAAAGAATTGTCCTGAAATATTTTTCGATTTCGAAAAAAAAAATCTTGGGAAGGGGCTGCAAATGTTCCTTTTCACAATCCCTGGGTTCGCCACTTGATACAGAAGCACCTCCCAATAAGGGAGACCCACCGGAGCCGACATTTTGTCTCTTAAATAGAGGTGTCCCTAAATAAGAGGTAAATACATATACTGTTCAAAGAGACCGGAATCAACAGAATTGTCTTTTAAATAGAAGTATCCTTTATTAGAAGTTACTTATGTAGTTCCAAATCCTCATTTTTAAAAAATAAATTCAAAAGATAATATATTTTATTTTTCAATATTAGTTTTTATATTTTGAATTTTCACAAATAACCGCCATTTCTATATATGAAAAATTTTGAATTAATTTTTGCATGAATGTAATTTTCACACTATAGTTTTTTGTGAAAAAAACACCAATTTTATTACCTTTGCTCAAGAAAGGAAATGTTTAAGAATTAATAATGCAATTATCTTACAATCTTTATAATTTTCATAAATAAACACAAATTATATATATATATATATATATATATATATATATATATATATATATATATATATATATATATATATATATATATATATATATATATATATATATATATATATATATATAAACTAAATTCACATTGTTTAGGCTAAGGAAGTGCTAAAAATTAACGTAATGTTCTTTCTGTTTTTAATTTTTGAAAACAGACTCCAGTTCTATAAAAAAACTGATTTCATCTTTGCTTAAAAGTAATAAATTATTAGAATTAATACAATTTTCTTTATATATTTAATTTTTGTAAATAAGTATCAATGCTATGTTTAAAAAAATTGAATTTTAAAATTATTATTAAAACTACCTTTTTTAAATAATAAGAAATAAAAAAAATGTTTCAATGAGAAATAAAATATTCCAAGAAAATTTAAATTCAGCAGAAAATTTTGGAATCATTTTTTAAACCCTAAATTGATTTCGTATTTCTTAAACACTGTTTTATAGCAGTTCTCAAAATCTAAAGCCAAAAAAATTATTTTTGTTTATCACTCGATGTCGACTCACCGAAACCTGAAGTAAGTTTGAAATAATGACTAAAAATACTCTTAAAAATAGACAAATCATTTTGTCTATTTTTTCCCAATTCCCTTATATACATATGGGAGTATTTTTTGGAACCCAATCTTTTTGAAAGGAAATAATGTCTAAAACTAAGCAAGCAAAATAGAAGTTTGTTTCAAAAATATCACTAATCACTTCCTTTTCCGAGTAAGAACGGTTATTTCCCAAAACGTTCTTTAAAAAAAAGTGGAACCCATTCTTTGGAAGTCATTATTTCGAACAACACCTGCTAAGCACCTGCGTATTTTTCATGAGAATTCTAAATTTTATTATTGTGAAGTCGTAATTTTAAGGGCATGTGTATAAAAGTAATTTATAAATTATAAAATCTCGTGCATTATATTCACGAATTTTGTTTATTTGCGATTTTAAAATTTCGGCTCAGACGAGAAATTAATCATTTATATATCTCATTCAGATAACAGATCCTCTTATTTTATCAGATTAAACAATAGATAAATTTACCGTATAATTAATGACTTTAACTTAATCTAAATTTCGTGAGACTTAATTTGACGAGTTTTTATAACAGAATTCGATTAAATAGAAAATTATAGAATTCTTTCTAACTTAAACGTCTTTTTGTAATCTTTATAGAACCTGAAATTCTTAGGGGGATTGTATTCGAATAAATATTTGTTAAAAATAATTTGCTTAAAATTGTTATTCAATTTTCGTCTTCTATAAAACTTAACTCTCTTATGCACAGTTTTAAAGAGCTTATTGTTTTAACTCAAGAAACTATTATGGATACATAAAACTGAAGTGTAGGGATCATAAAAGCAGCACTTTGACAAGAAATGGAAGAAAGTTTTGTTCTTTGACCATCCTTAAATATTTTTATTCCAATTGTTAAATGTGCAGGAAAAAAAAATTAGTTTCTAACAATCTCGTGAAATGTTATAAGTTTCAGTAATTTAAAAAAAAAAATTGGAATTCTGTTAAAAATAAATATTAATCGACTACCTTTCTGTTGAAATCGTGAAAGAATAAATATAAGAACAAAAACAATCGAAAGTATTTCAGTAAAATAAACGTTCCATTTTTTTGTTATTTTAATTTATTATTCCAAAACTAATAATTAAGATATGCAAAAAATGATCGTTATGTAGTTATGCCTTTCATTTAACATTTTGAAAAGAAACCTAAATGAAATTCTTAATTATTATTTCGTACATAAAATCGCGGATTAGTTTAGTTTTAATTAACGTCACACTAAAAGCAACACGAGGGCTATTGGCGACGGACCTCGTAATTTTGAACCACGGGCAAGGGACGACACCTGAGCTAGCAACCCCCTCTCCTACCTAATTTCCACACCACACCAACGGGAGGACTTTGGGCCCCGACAAATTTAACGTGCATCAGCCCCGGCTACACGGATCGAACTCGCGACTGAACGAAATCCGCTGGCCACGAGTCCGAAGCCATGACCACTAGACTACCGCGGCCATAACATCGCGGAACCTTATAATTGTTAAATACATTATAAACTGATTGCTTCCTTGATTGTTAAACTGAGAAACATCACGAGGGCTATTGTTGACGGACCTTGTAATTTTGAACCTCGATCAAGTGACGAGGACGGCACTTGAGTTGGCCTTTCTCTCCAAACTTCCACACTACGTCAACCGGAGAACTTGACACCTCGGTGAGATTGAACTTGAATCAGCCTCGTTCAGAGTTCGAATGCATGATTCAACCAAAACAACCCTTAAAAGTTAAATTATTCAATTTAAACTTTTATTTTCCATAAAAGAAAACGAAAAATATCTAGTGAATACACCCCATCCGTATAAATTTCAATTATTTTAAGACAAGCTAGCTCACATCCATTCAAATGATTTAAACTTTATTCTGCGGAGTTTATAATTTCTAACTCACTTCATGCCATCTCTCGAAACTAACAGTGTGATAAACTATCTTTCCGCTTATTTGACAAACGCGAGCTTATCTAAGCAGTCCCTTTGATTCCGTATCACGACACACGCTAAATTATCGTCTTCTTTGCTCGACTCCGAGTCTGCTCTTTGTGAAGTTTCCTTTGCAGTTGACGATGACGGAAATTCAGAACTTATCACCACTGATTACGTCTCTAGTCTCTGCTGCTATTTGACGGGGATTGGACATACATTCTCTTAATTAATGGACGCTTGCATCATTTCTAAACTACGCATGCGCAGAGGCTTGTTTTAGTTAAGGGATGAGGTGGGGTAGTTCGGCGTATAGTGGTAGAAAAGTTTTCTCTTGTAATAATTACTATAAATCGTGAAGATGAATGAAAGAGTCCATTTTGGAATGAACAGACATGGATTCGGTCGCTGCATCTCGATAGAGAAATTTCGTGTGTATGTAAATGGAAAGATTTTACAGAGATTACGATTAATAAGGTACTAAAAACTTCATTAATTAGTAATCTAAAACATTTATTTTTTAAAAGGAGTATTTAAAATTTTTCTATTTAGTGGGATTTTAGAATTAAAGTGTTTAATACTTAAAAAAAAAATTCTTTCCGACACAGGTTTTCTACGAATTTTATGATGTGATAATCGCTTTTTTTTTTTTTAAAAAAAAAAAAAAAAAAAATTGTATTCCATTTTTGCTGCCTAAGACCAGGAATTGTAACAAAACATTTGTATAAACCCTGTTGTCTTATCACTTATCTTTTCCCTTTCGTTTCTTTAATTATTAAAAACTTTACTATATATACAGGGGTTGGACAAAAATATGGAAACACCTTTTAAAAAACATGTTTCTTTGCTTAATATGGTGTAGGAAACCCGTTGGCATCCAAAACAGCTTGTAGTCTTCTCGGAATGGATAAATACAGTTCCTGTATGTGTGCCAAGGGAATATTATACCATTCTTCCTGCAAAACGGTGGCAAGTTCAGATAACGATGTTGGCGGTGGATAACGAGAACGCACTTTCCGTTCCAATGTAGACCACAAAGGTTCGATAATATTCAGGTCTGGTGACTGTGGTGGCCAGGGGAGATGGGACAAATCCTCCTCGTGCTCAGAAAACCAGTCCTGGACAATGTGAGCTGTGTGAACAGGGACTTTGTCGTCTTGGAAGACACCATCACCATCGGGGAACAAAGTTTGTACCATGGGATGAACTTGATCTGCCAAAATGTTCACAAAAGTCTTGGCAGTCATGTGCCCTGACACAGTTATCATGGGGCCAGCAGAGAACCACAATATGGCTGCCCAAACCATAACAGAACCCCCGCCATGTTTCACTCTTGGCAACAAGCAGTCTGTATTATAGGCTTGAGATGGCGTTCTCCAGACGTAAACTCGGCCAGAAGTGGGAAACAATGTGAAAGAAGACTCGTCAGACCATATTACACGCTTCCACTGCCCTATAGTCCAGGCTTTATGACTTAAACACCACCTTTTCCTGTTACGGGCATTAGCATCACTGATGAGTGGCTTCTCAATTGCAGCACGGCCAGAAATTCCCTGTTTATGAAGCTCCCTTCTAATTGTTTTGGTACTCACAGGGTTCTGTAACACAACATTCATTTCAGCAGTAACTTTTGCAGCTGTGGTCTTCTTATTTTTCGTCACAATTGCCCTTAATGATCGTCTGTCACGATCACTCAGCACACACTTTCGTCCGCGCTGTGATTTAGCAGATGATGTTTTTCCGCTTTTCAAATATGCGGAATAAATCTTCGATACAGTACCTCTTGAAACACTAAACACCTCGGCTACCTTGCTTACGGAAGCACCTACCATACGTGCTCCAACAATTTTCCCACGTTCGAAGTCTGTTAACTCTGACATAATGCAATGACAACCTCACATAACAGTACTCCGACAACAACTGAACTGTTTAGCACATTTACGAAGTTGTATAGGTGGCGTTAGTAGTCAAAAACGCCAGCGCTACCTACATATTTCATTAAAATCAATCTTTCTTTTCAAACATGCATTTTACAAGGTGTTTCCATATTTTTGTCCACCCCCTGTATATATATATATATATCTGTGTGTGAGAGGTATCTGTCTGCACAAAACACCTCCTGATGCTTCGGTGTCTAGAGGAAGGGGAATGTTCAGTGTAGGCATTTACTAGTTCGTTAAAGAAGTTCTAAGGTGAATCATTATTTTATTCTTGATTAGATGAAGACTATTTACAATATTACTATGTACAGGTGATTTTGGATTAACTAGTTCCCTCGAGAAAGATAGATGGCTACCCAATTTTATCGCATATCGGCGATGGACGTTGGAAAGCGCACTAGCATTCGGTGTTAAGCTACGTCGGGAGGAGAGGAGAGCGAGAACTAAAAGCTTCCCGGTTTTGTTCAGGAATAGAGGCGCTGCGTGAGCTATCACATGATGCTGATTCGTGGTGCCCTCTATCGAGTAACTGAGGAACTGGTTTTACAATATGTTTCAAAATACAGTTATCTCTCTCTCTCTCTCTCTCTCTCTCTATATATATATATATATATATATATATATATATATGTGTGTGTGTGTGTGTATATATATATATAAAGAGATACACTCAAACTCAATCAATTAAAAATTGGACCTCACGAGTTTGAAAGTGTTCCATGTTTTAATTACTTTGGATATCTGGCTAACGCAGAAAATGACACCACTTCTGAGATCCAAAATCGTATTTCACTGGCCAGCAAAACATTCTTTTGACTCCATTCCGTACTGAGGTTCATGCGTTTTCTCTCCGGAAAAATAAAGTTTCAAGTTTATAAAACTCATTATTCCGGTCCTAATGAATGGCTCCGAAACTTGGTCTATAACTAAAAGCTAGGAATACGAAACTGCAGAAATCGGAGCGACAAAGGTGCTCAGGAGTATTCACGGTGGCGTCGAAGAAAATGGCTTTTGGTGAAAACAATTTAATCCAGAAATTTATAGAATTTTTTAGAAGCCTGATAACGTTAAATGTATAAAAATGAAACGAATGAACTGGGCTTCTCATGTTGCGTTAGAATGAATGAAAAAAAATGCAACAATGCAGATTGTTGTTGCTAAGCGCTTTACTAGTCGGAAAAGGGATAGGCCTAAACTACTGTGGAATGTTTCTGTTGAATCGGATTTTACAGTGATTGGGGAGAAGAACTGGCAGGGACTTAGACTATCTTGGATGAATCTTCAAAGAAGGTTTTGGTCCACCCTGGGCTCTAGAGTAAAATATGATGATGATGACATTCTTTTTTACTATGTTACGTAACTTTGTATAATTTTTTCCTCTTCTATTACTTCTAATTCCAGAGATTCCGCGTTCTGTTTTTGAAGTTTATACTGATATGTAAAGTTAAATTAAAAGTGTCTGTCTGGATCTGAGAGGATCAGTAGCTTGTACCCATATCCGTATCTGTAGCCCTTGGGTCTGTGGCACTAACTTTTAGCCAGTGTTCTCACCGAGTGGGTAGTCTGATGCGAGAAGACCCCAACATAACTTCCCAAACGAACTTGATAATCATTTATCGACCCCGGAAGGATGCTGAGCTGACCAATGACCAGCTTCCCCAGCCGAAACCACCGGGATTCGAATTAAGGTCGGCAGTGCTCATCACGGATGGCAATGAATTTAGTGTATGATAATTTCAATACATACATGTACGAGGATCAGTCAATAAGTTCTTAGAAACTCCGAAAAATGGCGCTCGTAGAATTGAAAATGGTTTGTTTTTGGGAAACAGCGTGACTCACTAGGTAGTTGTCTAAGTTATTCGCATTCCTGATCATGACGCCTTTCGGATCACCAAAATTCTTCGTCACAACTTTTCCGGCCGATGAGATCATCCTCGCCTTCTTTGGAGCAGATTCACTGGAAACAATCCATTGTTTTGATTGTTGCTTGGTTTCCAGTGCATGAAGATGAATCCAGGTCTCAATGGTGGTAACAACTCGCAGCAATCAAATTTTGATTTGATAGCAAATGCCCACCAAATCAAAACTAATTTACTTACTGTTATTACAAAAGTTATTTTTGCAACAGTTTCCGGTGATAAAGTTTCTAGTGACTTTAAAAACAGAACATTTCTGTGTTCCTTACAAGATAATTTTCTTAAAAAAAGTTTTCCGGTTTCTGCTTCTCCTGTTAGCAAAGTGTATTTTGTGACGTGTTTTACTTTTCTAAAAAAATATAAATAAAAATCGAAAACTTTTGTGAGATTTAAAGATTTTCCTTTAGAGATTCTTGTAAGCCTATTTGGATATGGATTGTCTTTCACACGCTTCGTTCCTGTTGTAATGCATTTCAAAGTGGCTTTAAAGTCTAACATCCGGACGCAAAATACTTTTACGTCGTATCAATGTCTTTAGAAGATATCATTAGGAACAACTCCAGCAAATGCTCTGAACTTGAAGTCTATGAACGGACTTGAATAAAAAACAAACTTATTGAACGTTTTTGAAAAAGAATTTTTCTATTAAAAAAAAAAAAGACCTCTCTTATAATTTTAGGTTTAAATAACCTTCAATCTAAAAGTGTAGCAATAAATGAGAAAACGTAAATAATATACCGTCAACTTTTTGGGGGTGTGGTGGGGAGTATTATTCAGAAAATGTAACTGATTTTATGCTTTTAATTAAAATAATAATAAACTTATTTTTAATTTAAACGAAATTAATTTTTTTTTATCAATTACAATTATCAAACTTTTGCCCTTTTTTGGAAAAATAAATTTCTCCCCGTGATAATCGTTACACTACAAACAATCCTCTCGTGCGTCACGCTTTTGAATTTATATTAATTTTCAAATATGTTGCACCTTTTGGGTCCCTTCTACATAATTATAAATAGTGAAGAAACACAATATCCTGCCCACCTTCTCAAGACCTATGTATCCCAACATCCATGTACAGAATCCTTCTCTCAGTAACTTATTGTAAATCATTTCAAAACAGATGTAACTAAAATTAAATGTAATCTTATCCTGAAATGTAACTTTTGAAAAACAAAATATTTTAGATTTTTTTTTTCAGGTGAAGACTTAGAATACTCCTTTAAGACAAGATCAGTTAGAAATACATCTTTTTAAAACATTTTTCTGAATTTCACTTGGTGTCTGTGTGTGAGTGTGTGTGTGTCATCAAATTTTCGATCGTTAATTTAACCAACTTCCCATCAAGCTAGAGCTCTGAAATTTCGGAAACCGTTCGAACTCGCCTAACAATGCAATATTTAGGCATTTGCGACAAGTTTTAACTAATATTTCAATAATTTTAATAAGTCAAAATATTTTTTCCCCTCAGCGCTTTTAGGATTGAGGAAAAAATTTCTTTCCTCCTCTGGGAACACCGAGAACTCCCCACATGAGGTATCATAAAACTCACAAAGGGGAGATAGTAAGGGTTGCTGACTTTCAGTCAGTAATCATTCACAAGAAAGAAAGATTCTAATATTCGGCGCTGTGTCTTATCACAATAATTTTTTCTGAATTCTGGTTCCCATTTTTTTTTAATAGAAGGACTTACAAGCTTTCAAATGTATGTTTTGATTTTATGAATATTATGAATTTTTCAATATGCTCGCAAATGTCTCTTTTTAAGTAAATTTTAAAGTTAAAAATAACTAACAGTTTTAACTAATATTTCAATAATTTTCTTTAATAAACTTTGCCACCATATAAAAACGTTGTTTCTAAAAACGTTGGTTTTTATATCGAATTATTTTTTACTTCTTTGCATGATTCTTATTTGCAATGATGTATAATTTGTCCATTTTCTAACGAGTTCAGTTGATCTGTTGATGCTGATAATTCTATACAATAAGTTCAAAATCCTTGTTAGCCCACCTTTACCATTAAAAAATTTTACTCTCTACCCCAGATTAAGTAGGGGAAAAACCCATCCACTCTCAGTCTTGAAATCAATAATGTAACAATGAATGATCGGATTTCTCTCTCTCTCTAATAAATATTTAAAAATAATACTTAAAATCAGATAAAGTAGTCCCGCAGAAACACCACCCCTTTTTACTGTTTCGAATGCATTTTATTCCATGCAATTAAAATCAGTAATCTAACTTTGAAAAAAAAAAGTTTTAAATTCCATAGGGATGATATGACGCTGAAAAACTTGCGGTGGCGTTTCGATGGGGGTGATTTTATTAACGTCACATTAAGAAGCAACACTTGGACTATTGATAGAATGCCCAAGGTCAAATGGATTAAAACTCTTAAACTCCAGGGAACCCTTTGAGCTAACTTTTTCTTGAAGGAACCCCTTGATCAAAGAGAAGACAAAATAGGATATTTAAGCCTTATCCTACTCAAATTTTAAAATTATTATTGCATCTCTATTTTACCATAATAGAATAAGATAATGAATGGTAAAGTAGTTAAAGAGTATTTGGGGGGATTCCAAAATATATTCTATGAGCAATAAACAAAAGCAACGATATTTTAAATTATAACAAAATGATAATAAAAAAAATATATGACTTGGTAGTGATTTTTTTTTAATTGCAAAGTATTTTTACGTCTGGAATAATTGTTGAAATCTGCAACCTAATGTCATCTTCAGCATCCAATCTGATTTCAAGATTTTCGCATACATATGTTGAAACATATGACATTAGACATTTAGCGACTCTTTTAGTAATTTCAGGATATTTTTTTTCTAACATCAATCCAAAAATGCATAATATCAACTTGATTAAAATTTAGTTTCAATTGAGTATCGATCGATATATCAATTTTTTTGTTCTCTTTCTTTTATTGGGAGTTTTTAGAGGTGTCACCGTCTTCAGAAGGACTTTGAATCCAAAATAATTTTTCTTTTTAAACAAGAAGTATTCAAGAAATGTTTCTTGCAGACCTGATTTATGGTGGATCAAACTAATTTTTACATTTTTATCAGGATTAACGTCACAGTCTACTAAAATACTAAGGAAATTACGAAAATATTCAATATTATTTTTCAAAATGCAATCTACCCAAAGTTTCAATTTTAAAAGAATGGCGTCAATTTTATTTTTACACTTTGAAAATAGTGAATTAAGTGAACAAATAAGTGAGCGATTCTTCACCAGAGCAAAGAGTGGAGATTATTAATATGTGACCTAATGCGTCTCGGTTAAGGTATTTGAAGCACGTGACTTTTACGAAATTTAAAATTTTATTTTATCCATAAATTTTTTATTTACGTTTAATTTTATTATCAAACTTCCTTTAAGAACTCGATATCTTATAAGAACTCAAAATTTTACTAAAATTTTGGCTGTTTGATTAAGCAAATAGTGATATCTTGCGGAACCCCTGTCAAAGTTACAGGGAACCCTAAGGATCCGCGAAACCCAGTTTGAAGACCTCTGAGTAAGGGGATCGAGTTCACCAAAAGGTATAGATCCCTCCCCCCAGGAGACCCGCGCACTCAGTATTTAATGGCAAAGTGAATATTTTCTTACAACAATAAAGGGTAAGATATAATATTACAAATTGGAACATAATTTCAAAATTCAGAAGTAAATGAAAGCTTACAATACGTTTAAAGAGTGTGACGTCATAGTTCTTATATTTCCCATTTTCCTTTTTTTGGAAGATATATCATTCTGTATTCCATTGACATCACGACTTCCTGCAAAAGTGGATGCTGACATTATGACTTTATGAGGGCAATTGGCGACGGACCTCGTAATTTTGAACCTCACTCAAGTGGGAGAAGGATGACACCTGAGTAGCACCTCTTTCCCTAAATTTCCACATCACGCCAATGGGAGGACTTTTAACCACGATAGATTTAACATGTATCAGCCCCGGCTACACGACGGGTCAAAAGTGGCATCAGGGCTCGACCCCACGACTGGACGAAAAACTGCCCGCCGTGAGTTTGGGACCTTGATCACTAAGCTACCGTGGCCACGAAGTTTCGATGAGATTCTTAATCCGAATATTAACTTTATTGACAGCCAGAA
>BMAW01002843.1:6545-34413 GCA_019974015.1 Nephila pilipes | reverse complement strand
CCCCTGTGGTGGGGGAATTAGTTCCTAAATTTCCCCATTAGATATTTTCAGCTCTCCCCATAGACAGTACCGACATCCTTGCGAACCGCTGTTCTATACGAAGAAACATTTACCATGAATGGAATTCTCTCGTTTGCTCTATTTAAAACGATTTTACTTCTCTTACTAAGAAATTATCAAGATTTGTTAAGGCTTTCCAAGAAATCCTGAATAATATGAGTGAAATACTTTTCTGAGAAGACAATTTTATTCTATTTAGCCTTTATGAGCACTTCCACTTTACATTTACAAGGATAATATTGAAGAACACAAAGGCATTCCATGAAATAATCTTTGGACGATTTTTTTTACATTGTATTATTTTATCCCAGTTTAAATAATTCCCGCTCATTGTGTCTTCATAAAAAGTCACTGGAAAATACATGTTCCTTAAGAAGTTGTTGGGAAAAATCTTAAGTCCCTTTTCACGAATTGAATGTAGTTATAATTTACTGCTTATATTTTCTTATTTGTTCCATTTTGTAATATTTTCATTGGTCATACTAGTTGAGGAGTTTACGTTGCAAAAACTAAAGCCTTCTGAAGAAAACACTTAAGACAACAATTTATAAAAAAAACTTGTTTTTCATGCTTATCAATTCGATTACAATTCAAACATTTCATGTTCACGATACTGGTTGTAAAGCTGACGAAAATATACCTCGATATTTCCCAGAAACCATGCAGCAATTTTATTTTCAGAAATAATTTTTAATGTTGACTTATCATTCCGTTTCGTTTTATTATTATTATTTTTTATTTACCTTTATTGTCCACCTTCCGAGAAGTCATCGGGCTAAAAACAAGATTTTTCTCAGAAACCTCACCCGCATCAATTTTTTTTCATAGAATGTCAATGTAATGATAATTTATCTTTTATTAAATTTATTTTCATAAGCACTATTTTCTTATTTAATTTTTACCTTATTACTTATGTAATTTAATAGTCATAGGTTAGATAGTAATTTTTTGGTAATTCAATAAAATAATTGGAATGTAAAATAAAAAAGTTCTGCGCAAAGTTTTGAATAGATCAGATTTAGCCCTCCAAGGTGCTCTTTTTCTTATAATTATTATCAAATTACTCAATTAAATATAAGACTTACAGTAAACAATGAAAAATCGAGAAATGGACAATAGTAAATTTTTCCGATATTGAAATCAAAGCAAACGATAAATAATTAAATTGAATATATTTAATTGCTAAGTTAGCTAAATGTAATTAAAATTGAAGTAAAAGGTAAAAAATTGAAAAGTGTTCTGGTATGCAAAAGTGATCCAACTAAAACAATAGTCCCTTGGGTGGCTATTAGAGAGAGCACTTCTTGAATACGTTGTATATGGATGTGAACACACTCTTCAAACTAGTCTTTTTATTACCCGTCGACGAAATGGAGCCTACAGCATGCCAAAAAGAGCGATATAGAGCCTATGCTAGCGACTATGGACTATGAAATATTTCGAGGGTTTTATATTTAGCACCAAACAGAGACTATTGTTTCAGTTAACGTCAAAATGGTACTAATCAAAATTTCATCGTAACAGTTCTTGTATGATGCCTTCTCTTTCATCAATAAATAATTTGTTTTTCAAAAATATGTCATAATAAATTTCCCCTAAATTTGTTTATTAGACTGAAATAAAACATATAAAAAATTTGTAGCAATACATATTTTCATAAATAAAGGGGTAAAAACAGAAATTGATCTATATAATGTGTTGCGAATCAAAGATTTCTCTACCGGAACTGCTAACTTTTTAAAAATTTGTTAAATTATTCAGTTAAAAATTAGAATTAAAACGATTGATAAAATATTGAAGTGGGTAACAATATTCTTTCCTGATATTAAAATTTAAAGCAAACCATAAATTTTTAAATTGAATATATTTTAAGCAAAATGTAACTATTGGTGCCGTAAAATGAATTATTTTTATACTTTTGTTTCTATCCAATAAAAAAATTATGAGAAATTCATTTTGTTATATTTTTGAAAATTGAGTTCATTACTGGTGAAATCGCAAAAATCATTACGATAAAATATTTTAACACATATTTCTTGAGAATAAAGTTCACGATTAGTGAAAGCACAGGCACCAAATATGTACGCAAAAACTTCTACGATACAATTTTGAAAAGTAATCGGGTACCATTTTGTTGACTAGTCCTCGAATTGATGAACTCTTTGACGGTAACTAAAAATTAATTTATTTTATGGCAGCATTTAGCTTAAAATACATTCAATTTACTATTTATCGTTTGCTTTAATTTTAATAACTGAAAAGAATACTATTTCCCTCTTCAATATTTTATTACTTACTTTAATTCTAATAACTAAAAAAATATTATTGTACCTGTAATTTTTTTATTGTTTGCTTTAATTCTAATACTTAAAAAAGAATATTATTGTCCACATCAATGCTTTACCGTTTGCTTTAATTCTAATATTTAAATAAACAACTTAAGGCTTTCGTCTACCCGCCATTTTGATTTCGTTGACGTAATGTCAAGCCTATGGAATTTCGACTTGAATTCTCCCATCTTTATTATTTGATCTATTTGAATGCAATAAAGTGCATTTTAAAGAGCAAAAAATAATCAATGCTTCTGTGGAATTACTTTTTTCTTAAGATTTTTAAAAATATTTTTATTCTTATTTTAATTATTCATTTCTGAGTTTTCCGGTCTTTAAGGAATATTTTAAATTATTTTTAAAAACTGAAGAAAAAAAGTAATTCCACAGAAGCATTCATTATTTTTTGCTCTTTCAGATGCACTTTATTGCATTCAAATAGATAATAAAGATGGGAGAATTCAAGTCGAAATTCCATAGGATTAACATTAAGCTGATGAAATCAAAATGGCGGGTAGACGGAAGCCTTAATAATTGTTTTAAAAAATTAGCACCTTTGGTGGCGAGATCTGTTTTTCACAACTTATTGCATAGAACAATTTCTGATTTTTTACTATACAACATTTTATTATTTTTTCTAATAATGTAACATTAGAGACAAAGCGATTTTGATGTACATAAAAGTCTTCGAGATTGTGGGAGAAAGACGAAATTACGAGAAATCTTCTTAAATAATTTCCTGAAACATAATTTTTCATTTTTACTCAGCCAATAGCCTCATTCCTTTAATCGACTATAATGCTGGTAGTATTGTTTTACTGAAGTGATTGTATGAACTTCACAACTTTATTCTGAGCGATTTCACGTATTGTATTCTTCGAGAAAGTAATATAATGTGCAACATTAATTTCCTTTGATTTTGCGTAAATATAAACCTGAACAATTAATTCGTATGTCAAATTTTATTTAATTTTAAATAATTAAATTCATAACATTTGGCAAGAAGTTATTGGGATATAAAGAGAGAGAAAAAAAGTTTTCAAACGCACTGTAAACTGCAAAAATATTTCCATACTTTGATATTTCTTCTTTGAAATTACCTGTATCATAGATGGCCATTATAACCTAGTGGTCCTTAGTTTAGTTTAGTTTTTTATTAACGTCGCACTAGAAGCAACACGAGGACTATTGGCGACGGACCTCGTAATTTTGAACCACGGTCAAGTGATGAGGACGACACCTGAGCTAGCACCCCCCTCTCCTAGCATTGACACCACTTTATCGGGAGGACTTTGGGCCCCGAACAGATTTAACGTGCATCAGCCCCGGCTACACGGCGGGTCTTTGGCGGCCAAGGATCGAACCCACGACTGAACGAAAACCGCCGGTCGCGAGTCCACGACCTTGACCACTAGGCTACCGCGGCCCTAACCTAGTGGTCCTGGTCGTGGACTTGACCCCAGCATTGCTTTCGTAGAGTCGTGGGTTCGAGCCCTGGTGCTATTAAAGACCCACCATGTAACGGGATTGATGCACTTTAAATCTGGTCGAGATCCCAAGTTCTTCCGTTGGTATTGTGTAAAAGTTTGGAGAGGGAGGTGCCAGCTGAGGTGTCGAACTCATCACTTGACTGAGGTTCAAAGTGACGAGGTCCGTCGCCAATACTCCCTGTGTTATTTCTCAGTGCGATGTTAAATAAAATCACAATCCCATCACACATTCTTATACGCATCTTATAAAAATGACGTCTGGAATACATTCAAGATAAATCTACAGCACAATATTACTTTCAAAGAATTTTTGGAGAGAACAGTAGCTATAATAAACAATTATTCAGAACATTCTTGCAGAAGATGAAATATTTTGATATCTATTGATTTAAAAGAGTATTTTTAAAGGATATAATAGCCTTCGTTGCTCTGTATCCCATAAAATCAATCAGTCAATCACATCACATATGTAAATCAAGCACTTTCCCATATTTAAGAAGACATGCATAACAAAATGAATAAACTCATTAAATTATTTTCTAAAAAAAATATTATTCATTGCATTGGTTAAGAAGCTATTAGAATGTATAAAATCTATCTTGGATAACTTATGTTAATATAAGTTATTATAAAATCTATTTTCATATTTCTACTTTCGTTCCACTTTTATATTCAATGTATTCATTCTGCCGAGAATTTTAACTTTCATTGCTAAGCTCCTCGTTAATATCCTTCGTATAAAATTTTCGATAAACAATATTTCCATATCTCGTCCTTTGTTCTATTTTAAGTTATTCAAAAACTCAACACTCATTCATTTAAAGAAGTTAATAGGGTACACATAAAACTTTCGCAGAGAAATTTTACATAAATATATACACAACTTCTTTGAATAACCATACTTTCGCATTTTAAACGTTCGTTCCATTTTAAAAAAGCTCCCCTTTATTTACATCCACTTATCACAACTGAACAGGATATCCTTCATGTAAATCTCATCCTCTTTCAGCTACTTCATTTGCGCAGCATTGTTATTCGTGTATTCCTTCATCCTTTTATCTGAAGTATCTATATGCATTTCGTAAATACCTTCATCAATTTTCTTCTGTATTTCTCTTGTATCTAAAACGATTAGAAAAACTGGCTTCTCATTTATTCAATCACGGTTCATTTACTTTGATTTAATCTTATCCTGGATCAACATCTTTCGCTTTGATATTTTATCTCGTCTCTACTGTCTCATTTTGTTTATCAGTTTTTTAAATCTATTACTCTGTTTTATCATTTCTTTTCATTGCTTAGATGATTATCTTGTTTTATTGCATCCGAAACGTATTTATCTTTTTCCTAAGCGCGCTTGTGTCAACTGTGTTCGAATGATTACTACTTTTTAGATTTGTGAGGAAAAAAAATCGTTTGGGTTTCTTCGGAAAATTGACGATGTGTCGCGAAATATTAAGTTTTGTCGTAAAATTTAAATCTAGAAATGGGTTCGAGATTATAAGCTCTGAAGTGTTTTTATTTATTTAATCAGTCGTTTAAATTAATTTTGTTTCGAATTCGAAGCGATTTATTACATTTTTTTTTATACTTAGTTTGGTTAATTTCTGGACAATTCTGATTTCGACGAATTAAAATGAAATAATTTTTTTTTGATGAGAGACTGAAATAATTAAAGTACATCCACATGATTAATAACAAAAAAAAAAAAAAAAAAATGAACGTTTCTTTACTAAACACGTAATAAGGAATACATAATTCAAAATCTGAAGTAATTATTTATTTCAATGCTTTTATAAATAAAGAATAATTATAAAAGTAATTATTTTCTTCCCTTTTTTATGATACGATTTCTATTTATAATTTATTTTACGTTTGTTTTGATCAACAACCGTACATAATAAAACACGATTAAATGATTGTTTATTATTTTGCTGATAAAGTTTTTCTGAGATAAATTTTAATTATTTCTTGTTTGATTCCATGCGTGATCCATTTCGATACTCCTTTATTTAATTTTGATATTGAAATAAAGATAGATGAGATAATGAAAGAGTGAAAGTATATTCATTGTTCAAAAACAAACATGCTTTTTTCTATATCAGTTACAATAAATTCACGACACAAAATTTGAATAAATTATTTACTCCAATGCTCGTAAACAATAAATAACTGACAGAGATTATTTCATCCATTCTTCTATATTTACTGTTTCTTTTGAATCAATTTATATTTTCATCTACAATAAAAAATAATAAAACATGATCTACGGATTGTTTAATATTTTTTGCTGAATAAGCCCAGTAAAGATAAATTTTATTAATTTTAATTTATTTTAATTGGATTATGTTATGATATATATTTAAATATCTAATTATTCGAATTTTAATACTGAAATACAGATGTAAAGGAAGAATCTAAGCAATACATTTATTAATTCATACAAATATTAATTTTCTTTGGGTAAATTAAAGTTAAATAAACCACATAATGAATTAAAGACATACATTTCATAAATAGTTGAATAAGCTACTTAATAATATTATCTTTTGCCGAATTATTAATTAATCAGCAGTAATGATAAAGTGAGTTTAATCTTTTTTGAAGGTAATTACAGCTAGTATTTTAGCTCAGCGCTACTCAACTTTTTCAGTTCGTGTACCCATAGATGGTTCGTGGTTCGGATCTTTTCCACGTACCCTCCCCCCCAGCACAATTAGTTTCGCCCATTATAGTTCCCCAAAATTTCTCCAAAAAAGAAGTATGTTGAATTAAATTAAACGATCTGTTTTTTCACTGAACGGCCTTTTTTTTTTTAAATAAACAAAAACTAATCAACACAGACTGGAAAAATTAATGGAATACTTGAGACTGCATTGAAAATTACAAAATATTTAAAAATTAGGCTGAAAAAAGAGTAAATACAACCTCAGATCCAGTGCTGCTTTATTCATTTCAAAATCTATTTCTTACGTAAGCATACGAAAACACACACGTCTGTTCAACAACGTTCGTGCTAGCAAAATCGGCAACCCCAATACGTTAAAATATTTTTGGAAGCTTACACAGCATTCGTTACTGCGGCGAGGCTCATAGCTGTTTAGGTTCACCTTTGAAAAGACTCTTCAGAATAGTATCTGATGAGAGCTTCTGCAATTTCTCCTTTCAGAAATTGACAGTACTAACTAGAACAAAAACAGCTACCTACTTTTTAAAAATCCTTTTATTAACCCTCTAAGGGAATAATGTTTTATTTGGATCAGTTTTGGCGTACCAGATCACTCTTAAATTTTTTATCTTTTGCTTCAATTTTAATGACATGTAGTTGATATAATATTCAATTTAATAATTTATCGTTTCCTTTAATTTTTATATCAGAAAAGGGTACTTGTCTATTGAAACGGCCCCCTCCAAATTAAGAATACGCTAATGTCGCCATGCTAGTTAAAAGCGCCAAGTAAGCGGAGCGCGAAATTGAAATGTAGGAAAACAAATTACGCACCAATAAATAACATAAAACTTTTTAAAATAATATTTTTATTTAATAATCTTTTATATGTTTAGTGATAAATCTAATCCCAATAAGTTCTATAAAAATTTAGATGTTTAATATTAATATTTGCATAACTTTTAGAACATCAATCTACATTAATGGCCATATTTCCGAAATTGCGTTCACTATTTGATGTAAAGCATTTTTTTTTCGCTACCTATTTCCTTCACGTAAATTCTGCCTTATACGATTCTAGATGATGCCGAGCCGTGCCGTTTCTTGTTACACCACTTTGCGAAACCCCACATTCTTTTTAACATTGTGCGTGTGAACTCCTCCCCTTGACGGTTCTACAAAATTGTACTCATGGTTCTCCGTGAAATGTGTAAAACCAGCATCCATTTCGCTGTTTGGCAAATTGAAAATTGTTAATGACCTTTTCAAAGGTAATAAAATAGGTATTTAAAAAAAAAAAAAATACGAAATCGGTAACGTTAACAGACAAGCAATATTTTACTAAAATGATGAAGTGCTGTTTCTTTAGGACTGCAACCTTAGGAATTTACAACCAAACATGGCGATAAATCTTACTGCTTGGCGATTTTCCGTCTACATCCGAAATCGTAGTTTGGCGAGCGCCGCTATAATGGACAAGTACTCAGAAAAGTTTACTATGATCCATTTCTCATTATTTCATCTTAAACTTTAGTTCTTATAATTAATTAAGTAATTTAATAATAATTATAAAAAAGCGAACCATGGGTGGCTAAATCTATTCTTTGCAAAACTCTGCATAGAACTTTTTTTATATATAGTTATAGATTATTTTATTATATTTTAAGCTTTGTGACCTCCATAACCGTTTTCTTTTCATGTAACCCGATAACTTAACGATTTCTGTACGTGTAAGTTTCAGATGATAAAGTATCTTTAAAGATTTCATACTATCTATGAAGGCTACAGTCTACCGGCCTTTTTGATTTTGTGAAAGTAATGTTAATCCTATGGAGTTTCTACCACCGTTCTCAAATTCATACTATTTTTTCCCCCTATTTGAACGCAATGAAGTGCATCCGATATATGAAAAAATATTGGAGGTTTCTATAGAATTACATTTTTATCTCCGATTTTTCAAACTATTTTAGAATATTTTTTTTAAAATACATGAAAACTCCCGAAAGCGAATAATTAAAATAGGAGTAAAAATAATTTTGAAAATCGGATGAAAAAAGTAATTCCGTAGAAGCCTTCATTATTTTTTGCTCTCTCGTATTCATTTTGTTGAATTCTAATAGATAAAATAGTAAAGATTTTAGGACGGTACAGTTAAAATTCCAAAGAATCAACGTTATGTTCACAAAATCAAACGGGAGTCTTAAGATACAAATTACTATTAATGGCTTTCGAACACAAATCACATGATATATATAAATTCAGTCATAATTGTATTTTAATTAATTTTGTACGTTGTCTTTTCTTAAGGTTAGAATCTAATTGAAAATTTTTGCTTTTAACATCGTAAATAAAACATTCACTACATAAAATTATTTTTCGATCAATTCATTGAATTTACTAAGACATTAAGTTAGCATTTAATACAGAGAATAAAGAAATGTACAAGGTTATTTAAAATAATTGAGTTGTTTTCAAAATTCCAAATTTTTAAAAATAAGCGACACAGAATAAGTAATACATGAATGCAAACGAAAACTGCTGTAGTTTTATATTGTGAACAATAGATGCACCCCCTCCTCCCTGTGTTTTTTGGGAAGCTATTTCACGACAGATGTTTAGAAGCTTTCACGGAACTACCTCACAGTTACATCGGTCGCATTGGACCAGATCATCGATATTACACAGCTGACAACCTAAGTCCCCATATATCTCCATACGATTTATTCCTTCAGAGGTTTGCAAAATGTAAAGGGTATATGCACCACAATTACCCACAAACTTAAGTGAACGTAAACAATGGATTTTGCTGCTGTACAATCAACACTTGCGATGAGTTTGGTAGGAATTTACATATCGAATTGACATTTAACGTGGAACTAAAGAAAGTTATATCTAACACTTGCAAGGAAAAAAACTTCTATATTTTCCCCTGTGTGTTCATGCATTACTTATCATTCCGCGTCGTTTACTTACGAAAATATAGAATTCGAAATCGGATGAATCATCTTGAATAACACACTGACTTTGAAGGGAGGGCATTGCCTTCTTCAATTCATAGTTCAGAATTATTATAAATAGGTCGCATTTTATGAGATTTAATAGATTTACGACCATTTTTTTTTTAAAAAAAAAACGACATGCGTTTCTGAAGTTAACTTTTTAACTAGCCATCAGAATACTTGACTCAAGCACGAGGGTTCGTTTAATTCGTATAAAATGGGCGAGGAACCACGTGTTCTTTGTTCGTTTTAAAGAAAGGTCATCCTGGTAGGAGAGGGCAATTCCAATAAAATTTAAACGGGAAAAGGAAATTTACACACTAGAGCTGGCAACAATGCGTTTAAAACGGAAATTGCAACAGGATGAGTCTACTATGTTTAGATTAACCATCTAGTATACGAAGACAAACACCGTAATGGTTAACTCGAATCAGAATCACTTAAAATAATTTTTTTTCTCGGCGGAACGAACAGGCGCGCGCGGCGGCGGGGGGGGGGGTATATTTTAAACATAGAAACAGGCGAATAACATATTTTTAATGGTAATTTTGTAAGTTGAAAATAGTACGACAGTAAAAGGGGTCGGTTTTGACAAATCCGTTTTTTACGAGGTGCCTTCAAAGAAGCCTTCAGTGCGATTATCGCAGGGGATTGTTCTGCAGCAATTGTTACAAAATAATATTATTTATACAATGATTTCTATTGCATTATTAGCATGAAAATACTATCATCGGTGTAAAAATTGTCGCTTTAACGATATATTGAAATTTGAGCGGTGATTTCGATAGAACGTTTTCAACTGTTGTTCTATCTTTTAAGTATAACTTTTTTATACAAAATCTGAATTTTTTTAATTATAAAACCCATAATATAGTGCTTGCTTTATTAGCTGTGTATGGATGATTCGAAAGTAAGACACAAAAAGAGACATTTCTGTAAATTTCGTTTATTTGTTGAACGCTTCCTGTTGCCCGATTCAAAAATCGTTTTGCGCAGTCAATACATCTTGTAATTTTCATGCCAAGGCTTCAAGAGGAATTCACACTTCGGAAGAGATGGGGCATTAGATATCATAAACGTTAATATTTGAAATTATTTATAATAAATTAGTGTAGATAGTACTCTCTAGGTATCATATCATTTAATGCAACCAAAACACACAACAAAAGAGCCAAAATATGAAGGTTCAAAGAAATTAAATGGCTCTTTTATTAACTGAGAAGAGCTGAGAGAACAAGAGATATATTGATGATGGACTTCGTAATTTTGAACTTCGGTTGAAGAGGACAACAACTGAGCTTGTACCTCCCTTTCCGAGCTCCCCCACCATGCTTACGGGAGGACTTAGAGTCTCTACAGATTTAGCATGTACCATCCCCGGCTCCAAGACGAGGGCTCTGTAGAAGCCTCAAAGGTTCGAACCCTCGACTCTACGGAAACAACGCCAATATCAAACCCGAGTTTGGTTAGGTTTTATTAATGTCGCACTAGAAGCCGCACGAGGGCTATTGGCGATGGAACTCGTCATTTTGAACCTCGGTCAAGAGATGAGAAAGGACGGCACCTGAGCTATTAGCCCTCTCTCTTAACTTCCACACCACACCGACGGGAGGACTTTGGGCACCGACAGATTTAATGTGCGTTCAGAAGTTGAATACGAACAAAAGATATGCTCGAGGATTTATATCTGTATTTTAGGAGTATTTACTAATTTGAAAGGGAAGTGAAATATGAATGATTTGATTGTTTATTAGCGTCTTACTGTAGAGCAACATGATGGCTATTGGCGACCGACCTTCTAATACTGAACCTCGGTCAAGTGATGAAGTAGGGACCTCGACCAGATTGAACATGGTCTATGGTGGCAACAAGGCTCGATCTCTTGTTGAAAACAACACCGGCCACTAGATACTGTGGCCTAAAAACAAGACAGAATCAAACCTTCTACTTAACACTCTATTTCATTTTTTTTTCTCCAGTTCGCTGTCCAAATGCATCATACGAACTGTTATCTCGGGCCTGACGACTAAGATCCGCATTCACATCAAATACTCTTATCTGAAAACCAACCAGTTTTCGGCCGAACAGTCTCGGGGCGCACACGAAAACGAGGGGCAGCTCGCCTATCTAACAGTGCTGCTTACAAGATATTTACCACCTACTAACAAGCCCACTCGCCCGATAAGTTTGACATGCTTGCGTCATACAGAAGCGGGTCGACGCGGCAGCTAACTGGGGAAGGCAACGGTAGCTTGTTCGAATGGGTGGAGTTTTTCTTTTCTTTCTTTTTTTCGCTTCTCTTTTCTTTGCTTTTCCGCCTTCTGTCATTGATGGCAAAAATTGTAATCAATCTTGCAGAGTGTAAATGAATCGAAAAGAAAATATTTTCATTTTTTGTGGATGATTGCTTCTGTGGACTATTTTCGATACTTTGTATTCGTCTGTGGTGAATGCAGTTCTGAAAAGGATGTGGAAAAAAATGACGGATCTGGTTATGAAACACATGTTTTTGAACAGAACCGCACGATTAATTTAGGTAATCGGTTACTTTTAGTTACTCCATTCTATTAAAATTACTCTTATGGCGCAGGGGATATTTGTACTTCTATCTCCCCCTAGAATATCCACAAATCATATCTGAACTTCAAAGAGGTATTATTCTCTGTTAAAGATGCATTTTATATATAAAATATTGAGAACATCTCTTCTACATAAATGGGAGTTTCAAATGCCTTTAAAGACCCGCCGTGTAGCCAGGGCTGATGCACGTTAAATCAGTCGAAGCCAAAAGTCCTCTCAATAGCGTGGTGTTGAAATTAGGAGTGTGGAAGTTCGAGTGAGACTTATACATATTAAATCTGATTGATTTTCTCCCGCAGGCATGGTGTAGTAGTTTGGTAAGGGGGTGCTAGCTCAGGTGTCGTCCTCATCACTTGACCGAGGTTCAAAATTACGAGGTCCGTCGCCAATAGCCATCGTGTCGCTTCTAGTGCGACGTTAATAAAACCAAACGAAATGGGTAGTATTTTTGATTTCCAAATCTTAAAATTAAACACATTATGCAAAGAAATTTATGTGTCTATACACTTTAAACTCGTTATAAGACTATGAATATGAATATAATACACACTATTTTTACCAGCCATTTTGATTTCGTGATCTTAATGTTAATCCTATGAAATTTCCACTCCTATTCTCAGATCTTTACAGTTTTATCTATTTGAATGCAAAAAAGTACATCCGAAAGAGCAAATAATAATAATAATTTTCGATTTTTAAAAAATATTTTTACCCCTATTTTAATAATTAGTTTGTTGGATGTCCAGTCTTGGAAAAAATGATCTAAAGTGTTTTCGAAAATCGGAGGAAAAATTTAATTCAGCAGATCCCCCCCCCCTTTTTTTTTTCCTTTCTTTTTTCTCTCTCTCTTTCAGATGCACTTTATTGCATTCAAATGATAAAATAGTCTAAATTTGCGAACGGTTGTAGAAATTCCATAGGATTAGCATTGTGTTCACTAAATCAAAATGGCTGGTAGACGGGAAGCCTTAAAGGACATATAAGCATTTTTTTAAAAAATAAATTTGAGATTCAGAGACGTACTTTTGCAGCCTTCCTGGTAATTAAATTGGCATTCACTACACAATATCGTAAATCGCAATTAATTAATTGAATTATTATGAAAAAAATATATAAGCAATTTATTTACGGAAAATGCGTTTTGTAATTGTAATGAAATTTTCAGAAAATGGTATTTCCCAAATTATGTCAGTTGGTGAAATAAAAAGGGTAGGCTGCTTTGATTTTACAATAATTGTATATATCTTGATTCATTCTTTTCTTATGACTTCGCTATTATTTTGTAATGCTTTCACTAAGTCTTTATTTATCAGCTGTATTGAAGTCAGAAAATATTTTATTCTTACTAAATCGATGTTCGATGATTTTTTTTTTTTTAATAATCAGACTTTTTAACATATTCCTCAATGACTTTTAAATTAGCCTTGGACCAAAATTTTCCTCCTAAGATTTTTTCAACGCTCTCCAGAGATCAGTAGCATCCATTGCGTTACAGTAACAACAAAAAGGCACTATCGTAGATGTACCTATTAACCAACAATTCTAAAAAATAGTTTCAGCAATATATATAAGAAATGCATCCTTTAAAACAAAATCTGTCATTGCTTCTCTTGAATTCGGAAACGAAAGTCGTCGCAACCGATGTAATATTTACACTTTTTTCTCGGAAAACGCACTCATTAGTCTCTAATGGGGAGAGCGAAGGAGAGGAAGAGAGTGTCCTGCCGTGAACTTTGAAAGGCAACTTCGTTGAAATGGAATCCCTGCAGAATCCGAAATCTTATCGTTTTTCTCAAAGCTCTTTGTTTCGTAAGAAATCGCCCTGGGTCACTTCCTCTGACCGGATGCGGGCTCTTTATCGCCGAGTGACCACTTCCCAGAGGACTGTTGCGCGTGTACGCATCGCTCTCGCCGTTCGAATCAATCATGTGTCGAACATTTTGCATTGAACAACAGTTCGGTTGTAATGTATTGTAAGTCATAATAATGTAATGTATTCGGATGTAATGAATTGTTACTCATAAATTAATTTTGTATTGCTCAGAGACAAAAGCTCTTTAAGGGGACTTACTACCTTTCGAAATCAAAAGAAGAACATTTTGACAAACTTTTTTCGATTCATCATATATCAACACTTTTTGCTCATTTCAATATGAAACTTTGCCAGTTTGTGTAATAAAGCGTATAGTTAAAAATATTGGTTCAAGTTTTGCTATTAAATTAATATATTATCTTAAACAACATGAAATATGCGTACAAAAATTTAAAAAATAAATTAGCTTACCTTACATTAATCACAAGATAACATTTGAAAGACGTACAGTAGAACCATAATTCTTATATCAAATTAAAGTTAAATAATGAGCTTATTCTGTAAAACTCAAATTTTAAATTTATCTTACATTAAAAAAATAGAAAAATTAAAAATTTATCAAATTTGTATTTAGTGAATCTTTTTCTTGTATTATGCTATAAAATAAAATCTAATCATCCCATTAACAAAATTGAGGTCCACAGAATAAAGATCTACAAGTGCAATGCTCATGTAAAATTTCAAAGCTCTACATGTAAAACATTTTTTTTTAATCCTGTGGGAAAGTGTGTAAATAAGAAACTGAGAAAAAGAGGTTTCTTTGCATTGCATTACAAAGAACAAGCCACTTTATACACTTGCATTTTTTGTTGCACAGGGCGTAATAATTGTCGGATTTTGACACGGTTTGCTTTAAAATGCTCCTAACATTCAACACTATTTTTTGAAAACAAATTTGAAAAATCGAATTTTTGAAGATGCAAAGGTACTGACTTACTGAGTCCTCTTAAGCCTTTTTTCAAACGTGGAATAATGTTTTTGCATTGTTATTTTAAAAATTTGAGGCGTAATCCAACTCGTACTTTTCTTTAAAATACATTTTGCTGGATTCTAAAAAGGATTTATATAATCTCGTAATTACCAGTAAAAAAACATTTCTTACGAGTTTCTTGAATGATTATCCAAAACTTCTAAAATAAAATGACTATTTCCACGTGTATCACGTGCATTCTTTATTCCATCTACTTCTTCTCCTTACATTCCAAAACGTGAAAACTTCTACGGAACGAACAGAATGCCAACTTTCGACAACAAAAAGAATGAAACAAATCATCAGTTCCTTAAAAATCAAAATATTCAAATAAATATTTGAATAAAAGAAAACGTTAAAGTATTGAAGGGCACAATAATATTTTTTTAGATATTAAAATTAAAACAAACTATAAATTACTAAAATGAATATATTTTAAGTTAAATATAATAACTGTTGCCCAAAAATGAAAATAAATATTTGTGTATATTACTCTATTGACCACAACATGTAAAAAATGTTCATTGTATTTGCAATAACAATAAAAATTGCTCTATGCAAATGTTTCTAAAGAATAGATTTAGTCATCAAAGATTATGACTTTTTAAAAATAATTATTTAATTAAATATTAGAATTATAGCAAACGATTATATTTGACAGTTGAATGAAAATTTTTACTCATTTATTCGTTCATTTATTCACTCCTCGTTTGCTACATCATTCATTTATTTTGACCAAAAAAGTTAATTAAAAAACACTTTTTTAAAAAGTACTAGGGTAACCATTTTATCGCTGACAAACAATACCCCCATGGGTGGCTAATAAAATAATTGGAGAAATACAAGTTTATTCAAAATGATTTATACGATTTTAAAATTCCCTATATTTTCAAAAATAAATGACACAAAATGATAAGTAATGCATGAATTTTAAGGGGAAAATGTTAAAGTAATATATCGGGAAGAATTGATGGCCCTCGTGTGTTCTTTGTGAAGCTATTTCACGAAAGCTGTTTCAGAAGCTTTCACAGAGCTACGTCGTAATTGTATCGATCGCAGTGGACTAGATGACTTGATGTCACACAGCTGGTCACCTAAGCCACCTGATATTGCCGCGGGCAATTTCTTCCTTTGTAAGTTTGTAAAAGGTAAAGTGCATGCGCCACCATTATCCGCAAATTTAAGTGAACTTAAACGATGGATTTCTGCTGTTGTACAATCAAATGCAATTGATACTCGTACAACGTGTTTGGCAGCTATTTACATATAGAATTGATATTATAAGTATAACTGAAGGAAGTTATATAGAAGACTTGTATAAAAACTTCAATATTTTCCCTTTGCTTTCATGTATTACTTATCGTTCTGTGTCGTTTATTCATGAAAATATCGAATTTTGAAATCGGATGAATAATTTTGAATACCTTTTATATATATATATATGCTATATATAGCAGCAGAAAAGAATTATGTAAAATTAATTATTTAAGGATTTAGTGCTGGGTAATGGTTAGTTGAGATTAAGATTAATTTAAATATATTTCATAAAAAAAAGAAGATATCTTAATTAATTGTATAAGTAGTAATTAATAAATTTATTTGTGTTACTTAAAAGATTAAATTAGCTTTACTATTGTACCATGTTTAGTTGAAAATAAGTTTTTAAATAAAAAAAAAAAACATACACAATATATAACATAACAACATAGTATGCTTTTTTAGAATTTTAATGCAAAAAAATTTATAACTTTGTACTTACTTTTCTTTTGCGTTGAATTTTGCCTTTGAAACAATATTGTATTAAATTTTTTGAAAGCATTTTTAACGGTATTAAACAAAAGAGATTAGTTAGTTTATTCAAGTTAAAAAGGATCGTATGCATAGGGGAGTGAATAAAAATAAATAAATAAAATCAAAAATATTTTTAACATATAAAATTGTTTTAGGAAAAAAACGAAAATCCCTAAGATAGAACATGTACATAATTAAAGTCTTAAAGTTATTTATAAATTAAATTATGTAATTTAAGGATTGTGAATTATCTAATCTTTTTAAAGTAATGTAATTGAAAAGGATTAGTTCTTGAAAAGTAATTTTAAAACTTAAAAAAGAATAAAACTTACTAGATATTTGTGAATTTATCAAATGAATTCCATGTCAGTAAGAAAAGATTACATAAAGATTACTTTTCTTGGAAAAATTAATACTAAGTGTATTTTTGTGTTACTATTGAGTGAGTTACATTGCTGTTGCTTTTTTTACGGTGTTTAAATAATACATTTTACACCATGTTATTTTCCAAGAAATAATTCGCGTTTTTCTAGAAAAAAGTGTTTAATAAGCTATTTGTGCGCTGCGTTGTTTTAAGAATTATCCATTTTAAATATTTTTTATTTTTTTCAAAAATTCTAAAATTTGTAAAAGTACAACATTTTCTTGAAGCATATTAAAAATTTCTTTTTATCTTTCTTTTATTTATTTTGAATAAAAAACTACCTTAAGCGAGCGCTATTGAGAAAATACTAATATTTACTGGATCAATCCTAAAAATGCAAAAACATTCAAATTATCGTTTTAATGATGATTTATTTAAGTTAGAAGGGGTTTAGAAGGCCATCAGGTAATGCCCACCTCCGTTTCTGTAGACTTAGCGCCTGAGGCTCTAATTACTAACTAATGCCCAGGCCGAGTGGCCAGCCTGACGCTAGACTCCAAGCGAACTTGGAACTAATTTATCGACCACAAAAGGATGAAGGGCTGACTTGATCCATGACCCAAGCCGAAGACACAGGAAATCAAACTGGGTTTGTCAGTGCTCGTAGTAAGGTGCCCTAACCACTACGCCACCGTGGTCACTTTACTAGGGATATCACTCTTTAATACGCCAGTTTTGCTGTTTGTTTACTTTTTTTAATCAGTTAAAAAATTATGTTAAACAAGTTGCCTAGTTTGTTGGTATAATCAAAAAAATCAATGTATAATTAATTAAAATGCGTGTTTACATCGATTTTTTTAATATCCGCATCTTGTAGATGAAATACGTAGACGTTTGCATGTTTATATATAAGAATCTGTATGTTCCAATTGTAATATTGTTAATGACAATATGACCTACATGTTATTTTAAATTGAGCAAAAGATATGATTATGTTCGCACTGATGAGATTTCAGATAATTCACGTAATTAGTAAGTTATACTTAAACTGAGAGAATTGATTGTTCATTAACATTACACTTTGAAGTACCATGATGGTTAATGGCGACGGACTTTGTAATGTTTAACATCGCTCAAGTGACGAGGATGACACCTGAGCTACAGCTTCCCCCTCCAAACCACTTCAATGAGAGGACTGGGGATCTCGACCAGATTTAACATGCTTCAGCCACCTGGTCTCGAACTTTTGACTCAACGAAAACAATACCAGCCACGAGTTCGCAACCGTGACTACTAGGCTACGACGACTACACGCCAAAGAGGAAGAGATAATTTTCCCTAAGAGGACATGGTATCCCTGTGAACAATTTTTATAATTAGATGTTTTTAAGAAAAAGTTTTTATTCGCCACATATGAACACGCATAAAATATGCATTTCCCAAAACAACAACAACAAAAAAAACATACCTTTGTTTCCAATAATTCTTTCAAATTTTAATTCTTTTCAAAAATATTTCAATATTTTAAAATTCCTGCTACTTCTATAAATCTTAATAATAATTTTAGACAAGTTTTTTCTGCTTTTTTTAGGACTTTTTTCTCACATTCTGTGTACAGATTTGGTTGTAGTAGTTTTATTTATGGCTTTACAACCCCCTATTACTGCAGAAAACAATAAAAAACACTGTTATATCTAAGTTTGTATATTCTTTAAAAGATAACTATTTATCTAAATCTTTATTCCATGTGTAGAGCAAACAAACATGTTAAACGAGACAACCGGAAAAAAATTCTCAAAACTTTACATTGATGACAAAATAAATAAATAAATAAAAAATGCTATACCAAGTTTGCAAAGGACAGATTTAGCTACCTAAGGTGCGCTTTTTTTAAGAATTATTATTAAATAATTCAATTAAATATATAAGATTTCAAGTAAACGATGAAATATCGAGAAATGGACAATGGTAAACTTTTCCGATTTTAAAATTAAAGGAAACGATAAATTATTAAATTGAATATATTTAGCTAAATGTAATTAAAATTGAAGCAAACGATAAAAACTGAAAACTGGTCAGGTACGCCAAAAGTGATCCAACTAAAAGAATAGTCCTTCGGGTGGCTAAAAAAAAACTTAGCATTTTAAATATGTGGCCATCGAGAAAAACAAGAGAAGCCACAGATAAAAATGCAATTTAAAGTTTTGAAGGTCAATGAAATAATGTGACATAATCCATGAAAATTTAAATTACCAGCAAAATAATGTTTTATTTTAATTGTATGACTTCTATCAATATATAATTGTAAGATTACATGTTTTGTAATTTTATATATATTATAAAATTACAAAGTCGTACAATTAAAATAAAATGATAAAATTTTGTACGATATCTAAGTCCTTCTTACGGTACAGTTTCCCTTTAAATTGAAGTTGGTCATATAAAATCTGCCGTTGATGATACTAGATGCCTCGGAATATTCGAAATAATGTTATTTGTTTTTCTCCAAATATAAAACCATATGTGAAACTGATATGATATAAATAAGTTTCCAACGTTTTAGTTTTAAGATAATGTGTTTTTAATCAGTAAAAAGTTGATTTTTCTCTCTGTTAATATTGTTTGGAGTAGAAATTCCAGAATTTTCTCCACAATAGTAGAATCATTTTTATACTCCTGTTTTTTTAAAAAAGGTGTTTTTTAGACAAATTTTCAAAAGTTTGAAACAGTGTCAAACGTTCCATCGAAAAAGCTTGAAATGTTACATCCTAAGTTTTTATTCTGTTTCATGCTCTATTTACATTGACATTGCAAGATTTTCTCAAAGACAAATAAACAGCTTTCACTGAATAGCCACAATTACTTAAGGAAAGTTACTTTGCCTTGCCGCTATTTCAGTAAGGAAGCCAGATTTAAGATACCTGCTTCGACGGCGATTTTATTTGGCAACATATAACATGTTGGCGTCCTTTTAAACTGCGCCACGACAGTATCACAATAATTAATGTAGTTACCGATGAATAAAAAAAATAAAAATAAAAATGACGTTTTGAATAGCGCATTTGAGAGAAAGAATTCAAACAATGTCAATATTAAACTTAATATTAATTATTAAACAATTATTAATTACTCTGGAATACAACTTGAAATTAATTAAAATTATAAATTGAATTTTCAATATTAATTATTCATTTCTTCTCTTTTAATTGGGATGGTGATATCTCGATTATTTCGCAGTATTAATTAAAATTTAACAATACCCCAAGATGATAATTAAAACTTCATATTGCGAGTTACTTTGATTAAGACTTCCTGAAACTAAACATGAATAGCTGTAGTTTATAAAATTATGTACTTAAACTTTTTACACCGAATTAATTTTATCTAGATATCTCGGTTATTTCTTAGTCTAATAATTAGAATTAAGTTACTCTTTCGTATGTTGTTAAATCTATTGAATTAAGCTTTGCTCATACTTGCAATTTTGTATGTTCAAATAATTACATAAATCCATTTTTACAACGTTTTTCTGAATTTCACTTGGTGTGTGTGTGTGTGAGTGTCATCAAATTTTCGATCGTTAATTTAACCAACTTCCCATCAAGCTAGAGCTTTGAAATTTTGGGAATCGTTCGTACTCGCCTAACAATGCAATATTTAGACGTTTGCGACAACTTTTAACTCATATTTTCTTAAATAATGCAGTTTAGCCCAATCACCTGGCGCAATTTGAATAATTGCCAAACTTGGCGATTTTTTTTTTTTTTGGCTGATAGTTAAGTCCGCTTCGCGGACCAATTTAGCAACATTTGGCAAAATACCGCCAAATAATTCCTGTCTCCAAGAGTGGTTTGACTAAACTGTATTCCAACTATTTAATTTACCGGATTAATTAATTTTAGTTAGTTTTAACGTTGTTATGTATTTCACTTAGTGTGTGTCTGTCTGTGTGTGTATCAGTGTGTTATCAAACTTTCTATCATTCATTTAACCAACTTCCCATCAAGCTAGAGCTCTGAAATTTTGGGAACCGTTCTTTTTTGCCTAACAATGCAATATTTAGATATTTGCGATCAGTTTTAACTAATATTTTAATAATTTTTTTAATAAACTTTGCCACCATATAAAAACGTTGTTTTTAAAAACGTTGGTTTTTATTTCGAATTATTAATAGTTTCAGTATTATTTTAATGAATGTTGGAAAGAGTATAAAAAATGTGTGTGACAACAGTTTTGGTTTAAATTACAGATTATGTATACAAATAAAATGAAATTTTGTCTATAATTGATTTATAATACAAGATTTCATTTTTGTGTCTGGATATTTTTCGTTGTGAATTACTCCTCACTTCGTATTCCCGCAGAATGTTAAATATATATATATATATATATATATATATAATGATGAGTAATACAAAGAAAAATTGCAAAAGCTTTATATTGTGAAAAATAAATGGCTATTATGTGTTCTTCGTGAAGCTACTCGCATTTCACGTAAGTTGTTTTAGAAGCTTTTACGGAACTACCTCTCAGCTGGATCCATCGCAGCAGACCAGATGACTCGATGTTCCATAGCTTGTCACCTAATATGGCTCCAAGGGTTTTCTTCCTTTGAGTTTTTATGAAAGATGAAGTGTATGCACCACCGTTACACATAAACTGAAGTGAACTGAAACAACGTATTTCTGCTGCTGTATAATCAAATACTACTACTAAATGTGTTTGGCAGCCATTTATATATATAACTGACATTATATATATAACTGTAGGAAATTATATTATACACCTGTAAAAAAAACCTGCTATATTTTCCCTCTGTTTACTTGCATTATTTATCATTCTGGTTCGTTTATTTACGAAAATATTGCATTTAGAAATCGGATGATTCATTCTGAATAACCCGGTAAATTAAGTGATTCGTTTCCATCTAAATCAAATGTCGGTAATACATGTATTTTTCATCATTTTTTTTTAAATTTACCTTAATTTAGTTTATTTTTTATTAACGTCGCACTAGAAGCAACACTGGGGCTATAGGCGACGGACCTCGTAATTTTGAACCACGGTCAAGTGACGAGGACGACACCTGAGCTGGCACCCCCTCTCCTAACATCCACACCACGCCAACGGGAGGAATTTGAGTCCCGAACAGACTTAACGTGCATCATCCCCGGCTACGCTGCGGGTCTTTGGCGGCCAAGGATCGAACCCGCGACTGAACGAAAACCGTAAGCCGCTAGTCCACGACCTTGACCACTAGGCTACCGCGGCCCGCAATTAAATCAAGGAGCAGAAAACTTTTTGTAAAGGACTATATCTTAATAATTTTAAACTATGGATAGTTCTAATCATTCAGCAAAAAATAAATAAATAAAATAAAATAAAAAATTTTAAAAAAAATTTGACAATATATTTGGAAGTATTATTTTTACATAATATTTATATACACATACTGACAATAACATAAAAAAAGGAATTAATTATTTTCATTTATTAATAAGCGTTTTACAGAACTGTTCAAATTTTGTACCATGAATGTTATTATTCTTATTTTGATAAAATATTTCATCCGTTATTGAAGTTCGAAATGAGTACTTCCTATCAGTTAAGCTATTTACAAATGATCATTTGTTAATAAAATCTGTATATAGAAGTTTTACATATTTCTTTACCTTTTAACACTAATAAATACTTTTCTCAAATACCAATATAAATCCCCGAGCATACGACTTTAATTGACTGTATTTATCTTCCAAGAGATACTAAATTGGATAAGGTTCATTTCTTTAAACATCATTTGTAGCATATCATCACTTCGCAGATCATCACTTTCAACTGAAGGTATGACTATAATATATAGCCTAATGGATTTTCAAGTATGAAAATGTGCTTAGCACTTGAATCGTAATCCGACAAAATGTTGCTGTAGTCTAGCGGTCATTGGTCGCCAACTCATGGCCGACGTTGTTTTCGTCGTATCGTGGGCTCGAACCAAACCAAACCGACTATTTTTGTCGGGGAACATAACCCTCTCGGGCTTTAATCCCCTGTGATTTGGCTATTATTTGAGGTGAGACTGAATTTTGGTTTTATGCTTGCCCAGGAGTTAAGATTTAGATATTAAGATAATAAAATAAAATTACAGTGCAATAGCTTTTTAGACAATATTAAATAAATTTTGAAAAATATGCTGAATATATATTATTAATATAAGAATATCACTAGTTGAAGTACTAGTGTTGTTAAAATTAATTCAGAAGAGAAGATGGTTGAAATTCATGAGTTAAGGCTCAGGATATTGCAGCAGTAGTCTATTGGATTCCTGCTTGCTTGTTCAGTCTGGTCGCAGTGAGAACGCGCTCTGTGATTGGTCGATGGTGTGGTGTGTTAATTCTGTATATATAGAGGCTCGAACCCTGATATCACTAAAGATACAACCTCTAGCGGGGCTGACGCACGTTAAATCTGGTCAAGTCCCAAATCCTCCGGATGGCGTGGTGTTTATATTTGGAGAGGTAGGTGCCATTTTGGATGTCGTTCTCGTCACGTGATAAGATAGCCCACGTGTTGCTTCTAAGTGCGACGTTAACACCCGCGTCCATCGTTGTTTCTAACAAATAGTGGGTTCGAGTGCTGGCACCACTAAAGACCCACCGTGCAGCGGAGTTATGCACGTTAATTCTATCGAGGTTCCAAGTCCTCCCGTAGGAGAAAGAGGGGCCAGCTTAGGTGTCATCCCCGTCACTCGGCCGAGACGAAAAATTACGTGTTACATCAATAGCCCTCGTGTTGCTTCAAAGTGTGTGATGTTAATAATCAATAAAAAAAAATGTTATTGTCATTGGTGACAGCGCATAATTTGATTTATTTTTCCATATAAAAACGACGTTAAATCGCTAGCCGAATAAAAATAAGACTGCAGGTCGTATAGTTTCCCACCCCTTGAATTAATCCATCACGCTTTCCACGTTATTTTCCGCACGGATAGTTATTGGAATACAAATAGCGTGAAAACGTCATTAGGACTTGTTAAAAGGGTGAGTCGATTGGGAACTTTCGGTATCGTGAAATGCTAATTCTTGCCACGCGTGGAAAAACAAGACGCCGATGATGAAGCGAACCGAAACGAAGTGCTAACTGATTTTGGGTGTTTTTCCTCTTGTTACCGTTAAGTGAGAATGCATTCCAGGGTGGAGATACTAGTGACGAGGAGGAGGGTGGAATGTGGGATGGACCAAACGATTTTGCCCTTTCCAGTAACCTTCAGGAAGGATTTGGTCGTGACTTAAGATTTAGAGCGAAATTTTTTATTATTATCAAAGCGTGAAAACACTATGACAATAGAAGGTCGGGTTGAAATAGATTTTTTTTTTAAAGAATTTTGTTCCATGGAATGATTTATAAGATAATGATGTATAAGTATAATAAAAGGGCCGTTGGTATGTTTTTCTACTTGGAAGTTTTTTTGTATTTAAAATATGTTTTGTGTCTTTCAGTTATCACAAATTTTTTGAAAAATTGTAGCGTTTCTCAGGTATCTTTAGTCAATATAAAAAGAGCCACGGTAGCCTAGTGGTCATGGTTTCAGATTCGCGGACGGCGGTTTTCATTGAGTTGAGTCGCGGGTTCGAGCCTTGGTTGCTAAAGACCCGCCGTGTAGCTGGGGCTGATGCGCATTAAATCTGACGGGGTCCAAAGTTAGTCCAAAGCGGAGTCCTTTGGCGTGGTGTGGAAGTTAAGAGAGGGGTTCCAACTCAGGTGCCCTTGTCACTTGACCTCAAAATTACGACGTCCGTCGCCAATAGCCCCTGTGTTACTTCTAGTGCTACGTTAATAAAAATTAAACTAAACTGAAACTGAGTCAATAAAAAAAGTAATCAGTCCCATAAAATAGTTGGTCAAACAAATCTTTAAATTATATGGGGTGTTTTGAAACTCAAGAGCAAAATTTTAAGAAGTAATGGAAAACATTTAAACAGGCAATTTTAACCATGCAGTGCACAGGCGGAGAGCAAGCGGTGAACCGCTTACTGTAATGGAAAGCATGAAGCGTGATTTTTCTTACACATCGTCATTTCTGCCATGGATTTCAGGAGTGACGATATGTAAGAAAACTCGAGTCTATATCTTTTTCTCTGTCCTTTGCTCGAAAGAAATTTTGTATTCAAAAAATTATATTAGTGTGTGTCTAAAACATTCAATAATATGTCAACGAGCGGTATTCTCACTTTTTTAAACAAAAATAGAAATAAAATTTGTGATGATTGCTCATAATTATTTAATTCACTGACCATTGTTCCTTTTAATTAAACTGATGTTAATTACGAAACTCCTATTGCAGATGCGCTAGAGCAAGATAAAATACTGTATTTATCAATGAAGCATTGATAAGTTAGCTCTCACGAATCCCAATTAATTCAACGATCCTAGATTATGATTTAAATATGAAATCTTAGCTTACCAGACCACTCTGATTCAATCACTTCATGAAAACAGCCAATCCTTATAAAAAAGTTTCAATCCACAAAACTAATTAAGGTGCTGCAATCCAAATTATAAATCTCTATCAGCTCAAGTCGATATCCTCTATTTCCTTTATGTATAAAAATCTCTAATTCAATTCACTGTACTTCTATCTTCATCTACCTTAAAAATAAAGTTTTATTTTGGTTGGATAGATTTTGGGAATTTTATGCAATTCAAAAGATTACTAAGCCTTCGAGGATAATGAAGAGAAAATCATAGAAAGTCCAACGTCACAAATTAACTCTTTTAAATGTACAATAAAAGACTATATAAGAGAATACTCAAAAATATGAAAAGAAACTCCTTTTTATATCGCTTCTTTAATAACTTCGTTACATAAACTACTTTCTCTAAATAAGTAGCACACGTTTCGAATTTTAATTCATTTTCAAAGCGACATTGCGTAGTTTTTATCTGATGCATACTCAAACACCTCAGACATTCCTTCACACAAATTACCTTTTTATATGAAATCATAGATATGAAATTGCGTCACAGAAGAGATGGTATCACTTTAATCCTAATTAATTGACTAAAGCTGACAAAATCGTGCTTGATATATTGTAAATAGACACCATTGCTCGCATATTTCCACGCATTGGGCGTGAAATGCCATAAAAATGTTACATGTTTCCCGTAGAAAACTCTCTTTTACTCTAGGTACCAAAAAAAATTTAAGAATTATTATGCGTGTATCTTTACATAAGAGATAATTGTGAGATATTTTTTTTTGGAAACTTACATCAGTCATGCGAACCTTTTGCTGTGTCGAAATTCGTAGGAAACCTTCCTTTACTTGGGTGTCATGTCACATCCAGAAATATCCATAGTTTAAGTTATTTTTAGCTATAGTAAAAAAAATAATAATTCTTTTTTTTTCTCTTTCGTTAGTTACCTTTTGTTGCTGAATTTTATTTCCTAAATCTTCACTTGAAGTTTGGTATTTTGTACACTTCAAGTTCAAACAAGATCAGCGGCAGCGGCAACTTAGAAGTCATGGTCGCAGAACCGTGGTCGGAAGTTTTCGTCGAGTTGAGGGTTCTAACCTAGATGTCATTAAAGACCCACCGTGTAGCCGGGGCTGACGCACATTTAATACTTTGAGGCTCAAAGTCCGATGGGCGTGGGGGAAAGTTAGGTGAAGAAGATACTAGCTCACGTGTTGTTCTCGTCACTTGACTGAGACTTAAAATTACGAGGTCCGTCTCCAATAGCCCTCATGTTGTTTCTAATGCACGCTAATGAAGCCGAACCAATCATATACGATCAACTACATTTTTCAGAAGGTTTCTTTTTATTGGTTTTTATATTATTTAACGTTGAGAATAAGGTCTTATAAAATTAGGCTGAAGGGGAAACTGTTAGTAAAGCCAGCGCTAGATATTTCAGGGTACTAAAAATTGTGACGTGGGGCTATTCGCGATTTTGTCTACACTAACCTCAGGGATTTCTAAGTAATTTGAATTACAACTCCTTTCCAATCAAAAGAAACATGACTGAGTAAATTAGAGGAAGATAAGAAGGGCAGTAAATTGAACTAAGGATTATGATGTATAAGCGAAAGAGAATTGAAAAGAAAGAGAATGGAGATAGGGAGTAACGACAAGCTTATAGATGTTGTAGATTGGAGTGAATCATCGCCATTAATCATTTATTTTGTAAATGACTCTTGATCAGAACAAATGGAGTCGAATCTGCTGTTATCGAAAAGTGTGCTCGAATCGGATTGAGTGATTTGGTAAGCTAAGACTTTATTACTTGAACATAAACTAGCATTGACTGAGTTAAGTGTGATTCGAGAGAGTGTAATTTTGCATATTCCTTTATAGCTAATAAAGTGTGTTTTCCAGTTCTTATAAATCTATAATTGTTTTGAGCTTACTGAATATTCAATTATACTTTAAGATGGCTCTGCTATTAAATAACGAAGGGCAGTTGACACAAGGATATTAAAAGTGTTCGGTAACCGGTTCCGCGAACTCCAAATTGCAAGTTCGTCATGGTACTCTTCTTCACTGTCTAAGCGATTTCTTTCCAGATTTACATCACTTGAGCTTACATGCTCTCTTGCAATTCCGCATCAAATAGCCAATTTGTATCCAGTGGAAACCATTTGTTTCCAAAGTAATATTGTAACATCCTATTACCTCGGATGTTATCTTGTGCCATCACTAATATCTAATATTAAACAATATGACACTAATAATTACAGAACCA
>BMAW01002834.1:0-17017 GCA_019974015.1 Nephila pilipes | reverse complement strand
AATATATGTATGGATTTAAAGAAGTTCCTCAACCATGTAACAGTAAATTCAAAAAATATAAAATTTTAAGCATTTTAATGTTTTAGAGTTTCCTAAGAAAGTAAATAAATGATTTTTTTTAAAATGATTTTTTTTATGGCGATAAAATGTAAGGAAATATTTTTTTAGATTATGATATTAAACAATTAGATTATGTTATTAAATTATGTTAATTAGATTATGTTATTATACAATTTGTTATATGAAAAATAGAGTTTTTGTGATATGAAAACATTATCTATATAAAAAGCTACATGTTTATGCCTGAATTATAATTTTTATATGTTTGAAGAAGATTTGGAAAGATATTATTATTTTTTTTTGTATTTCTAAATCAAAAAAAAAAAAAAATCGTCTAGTTCATATTCGCATCATTGTTAATGGCTGAAATACATTATTTAGAATGTCTACGATATCAAATCAAATGCTAAATGTTTTGTTTAAAATACGTCTGTTCAAAACTGTATAAATATTTATACATAAAATATATTTTTTCTTCTTTTCAGCAGCAAATTATATATTAAATAGATAAACGCAAGTTTTTGAAAAATACTGATACCTATACTTTTCTATTGCAGAACTGATTGTAGTCTGATTATTCACCAACGGAGGACTTAGTCAACGTTGCAAAACCGAAATGCTTACAAGAAATTTTTGAACTTGATTTTGGGAAGCAGCAAAGAAAGCCTGATCATAATGGATAAAAGGGACAAAAGCATAACGAGGAAGATATCGGCAAAAAATGATGGAGATAATGCTGATTGTATGAATACGAGTTATTTTTTTACTCAAATTTGTTAATTAATCGCAAAACCAAAAGGCTTTAATTTTACACCATTTCGATATCAATATATAAATAATCGAATATAATGTTTACAAAATCTCTTTTTCGATAACCATGCATTAATAATTCACCTTAGTATGTTGCTACGTTGCACTGTTAAGCTCGCATTTAATCACTGATTCATGTATTTGTTCCTGTCATACTTCTTAAGAAATATCCAACAATTGGCATATGGAATACAGCAGTAAGTACTATATTTAAATTAATCAGCAGTTCTGCTAAATTTATCTGTGTTTCTCCCATTAAAAAATTAACAGGGGTATCGAGGATGAAGAAGCAGAATTCTTTCGAGATTGATCTGTACCTATTTCAAAAAGTGTAGAGGGGTATTTAATACAAATTAATTAAAATATCCTGGAAACTGACCGGAGAAAGGTACAACCACAAGAAATTGAGAAAACATTTTTTTCCCTGAATAAATTGTATACTTTCTACATTTATTATAAAATTTCTTAAAAATCATCTGATCATTTTATCCAAAATACGTTCATCAGTACTACTATTTACTGCTAGAATTGATAAAAAGAAATTGTAATTTACTATTTTTTTCAGTAATTAGTGTTTCTTAACTATGGTAATAAAAAAAAATAACTAATACAAATATAATTAGAGTTATAATAATGATTGTATAAATTATAATGTAATTGTAATGTTAACACATAATACATGATTGTTTTTAAAGGTTGAAGATATTGTAAAATAAATTATGAAATTGAAACCTCGTGACAATTTTTGGAAGGAATTACTTTTCTGTTTTCACACTAAACGAGACAACGCGTCTATTCAACCCATATTTGATGTAACGCATTATTTTAAATGTTATGTTTAATCTATGTAAGGAGAAGAAACGACTTTGAAGTTAAAAATATTGCAGTAAAATCCTATGAGGCAATGGAAACAAGTCGATTTCTGGAACATCTTTCTTCAAGGCCACCAAATGTCATGGTAAAGCCTTTGAATATTTTCAAGAAATATATATAAACAATTTCAAAATCTTTCAACTATCCTTGCATTATTTAAGTAACAACATACAACGAACGAAGATGGATTAATTGACACTTATCGCATTTCATAATTAAATACAAAAAAATTTAAAACATATGAAATGGGAGAAACTGTACACAGAAGATTTTATCTCAACATTAATTCATGAGAATGTACATTAGAGTTGAAATACTTTGCTCCTAAACAACAAAACAATAAAGTGACGAATTGATGAAATGACTGTTAATGGTAAAAACTAACTTATGTTTTCTACAAAACTTCAAATTCCGTACCATTCTACCTCTGCAGATAGTGATGCTTTATTGAAGGCGCATGTACGTTATTTTGGTGAAAATAATGAGAAGAAAGGCTATTCACTATTAATCTCATTACAGATATTTAATCCTCTGAGAACATACTTTACAAAAAATAATTGTCCATTAAATAACATTGTTGTATTCGCTACTTATGAAGCACCATGAATGATAGATTGCTATCGTGGTTTTGTTGCTTATTTGAAGCAAGAGAATCCAATGATTTACGTATTCATTGTTAGGTGCACAGACAACATCTTGCAGAAAAACATCTATGTACAATTCTCTAATCGATATAATTTTTAATAATTCGAATATTTTACAAGATTAAATTCAATTGCAAGGAATGATATAATGTTTCGGCAGTTTTGTCAGAACAATAATTAATGTTGTATGGATTTGCTTTTGCACACAAAAGTTCGATGGGTGACTCTGAGTACATCTTCGTCTAAATTTGTAACTTTACATGATAGTGTCATACATTTTTTTGAAAATAATAATGAGACTAATGTATGGCAGTAGTTAACAATAGTAAAATATGTTGCTTTTTACTTTCCAGATATTTTGAAGAGATTTAACGATATCAGTTTATAGCTTCAAGTAATGAATAAAACTCTTACAAGTTACCAAATAATTATATTATTATTTATTGACAAACTTGAACTACTCCGTCATAATTTATTGAAGAGAGAATTTCATGTTTCCTAAATTCTCATTTATAAAACACCATTAAACTCCAGAAAATATTCACAGATTTATTAGCCATCTCAAAAAACTTTAATTGGTCACGGAAAACGATTTGAACATATTTTTAAAATGAGGTATATGATTGGATAGAAAGTTATTTTACCATAAACACTGAAGATCTGATTCAACCTGCCAAGAACTGTTAGAATTCAGATATTATGAAGATAGTAAATATAAATTCGACTATTTTATATACAAAAACTAGTGACTAAGTAAAATAAATTGCAGGTTTTATATCAAAATATGTGGAGATTGATATTCAGTTTATTGATACCTTTCCGAATATCATATCTTGTGGAATCAGGATTTAGTGTTTTTAATAATTTTATTACCAAAGAAAGAAAACGACCAAATACTTCCCAAATAGAAGACCTTACGTTTGTGAATCACAAAAAAATAATCCGATATTCAATAACTTGTTTTCCAGTATCAGTCATAGGAGTCTCACTAATAATTCAATTAACTAATGTAATGTCTATGTATGCACAAAGTATAAATAAAAAGATAGATTTAAATACAAAAAGTTGTATTAAAAAGATTAATTTTGCCAAATGAGCGAAAATTAGTCACAAAGTACTTGGCTATTAGTTATTATAATTAAGTGCTTTAAATTACTGTAACTTTGCTTTTTAAATATTACAAGGTAAAACTACTCTATTTTATGAGTCACCATTACTGAGGAAACGGTGGGTGGTTAAAATATTTTACTACTAACAGAAAGAAATAAGTGAGTGGTAGTTAATAAAAGCTTGACAACCACTGATTTAAAAAAGGTTCTCTGATTGATTCTACCCCAAAGAATTCCTTGAATAGAAAATATTTTTTAATAATAATTATATAACATAATTATTTTACTATAAAATATTACACGCAATTTAGCATCATTATTATTAAAAGTAAAAATGATTTCTCCAATTGCCATGAAATATGCCTAAGTTATTAAGGTTTTTTTTTTTTTTTATAAAAATCGCACATTAAATCAAAATTAGAATACAGTAACTTATTTATTACTACAAACACTCCTTCCATATAAGAAGGTAAAAAGAAAACAGCATTATCTGTGTATTTATCCTACTATATTTTCTAAAATAATAGTGGGCTCGGCGGAATATTAATCACAGTTGAGGATACACGGCTGTAGCTGTTATTGTCGAGTCACGGGATTGAGCCCTGATGCCTTTATAGATCCACCGCGCAGTGAGCTTGATGCACATTAAATCTGGTAGAAGGAGAAGATGGTACCAGATCAGGTGTTATCCTCGTCACTTAGACGAGATTCACAATTACGAGGCACGTCACCAATAGCCCTCAAGTAGCTTTTCAGAGCGACATTAAAAAACAATCACAATTGTTTCTTAAATAAAAATTCATTGAAAACTTCCTTGAATCATATCTAGAAATAAGATATTACATGAAAACGATTTGATACTATTAAATAACGATACTAACTCTATAAACCAATTTATTTTATGTCATATATATTTGATTATTACCTTCATTATACACCCTCTCCATCCTCACAACGCTCCATGTGAACCTTCCATTGTTCGTAACAGTGTTGTAAGTCTTTTTCTCTCAGTTCCTTCTGGACACATGTCGTTTTTCTTTCACAACTTCAACTACTCAAATCTTGTTTCTTTTGATGCAGATTTAACCTTAGAAAAAATGTAGAAGTCTCGTAGCGCAAAATAAAGTGAATAATGCAGATGGTTTAACAATGGGATGCTATACTTGTCTAGAATCATCTTGACAGACTATGTGAAATGAACGCATTGTCTTGGTGGAAAAATTTGTCTTACGGATTCATTGACAAATCCTACATTCTCAGCATTTGCATAAAGCCTGAGACTGTCAGATCGCTCCAGATTACCAATTTTTTTGAATGTTGTCATAGATCTTTGACATAGAAGGGCAAACCAGTCGTGAATCATCTTCAGCGTCGACTCGGCCTTCTTAAAAACTCTTCAATCACTCAGAAACACATGTACGCTTCAAACATTCAATGTCATACATTCTTTCTATAAGTTGTGTTTTGGTAGTGTTTTTTACAGATTTCATATGAAATCTCTCCACAATTTATTCCTCACATTATATTTCTGGCGATATAAATCTTTTTCGTACAAGGCGAGTGATAGCTACATATATATATATGGATTTGCTCACTGAAACGATCAGCCTGCATTCGAAAGAGAAAGCCTCACGCTAAGTATTAGCTGTGGATCTCTGGTTTTTGGTACTTGCTTACATCTTCTACAGCAGCTACAGTCTCATTATTTATCAGTCACCTCGTAGTTTCAATAAATGCACCTATCTTCTTTAGCTTTATTTTAATTTTTAATATTCAAACTCAGTATATTAAAATAAAATTCAGTAATTTCAATTATCAATCTTTCTTTTATATAACAGGGTAAATGCACACAAGAGAAGAATATACTAGTCTAATTCTAATTATTCAGTGTATGTGTTCGATGAATAATAAACATAGGGATTAAGAAATGTAATAATAATTTCGACAATTTAAAGTTATATAGAGCTCTTTTGAGATTAAACAATATTTTATTATTATTATCAAAAATCATTGCCTATTTAATTTCTAATAAGGTAATTAAAATGGAGGAACTAACTTGATTTCCTAAAATAAAAACAAATTTTTTAAGGACAGGATTAAACTATCTTACAACCATGGCACTGAAAATACAAAATATCAAACTAAGAATGGTGCTGAAACTGTACTGCCATGATATATATTGAAATACACCAAAAATAATTAATATTTATTTTCACGAAAATGTTATTCAAAGCTATTATAAATGGGAAACAGGAGTCAAATATTTATTGTTATCATTTTAAAAAAACTTATTACAAATAAAATATAAACTTACTTTCAGATCTCTTACATATTCTAGGTTCTTTTAATGTGAAATTGATATTTTTAAGTGGTTGACTGACTTTAAATATAGAAACAGTCAACGCATTTAATAAACATATTTTTTGCAGTGAATCTAAATTTTATTCTAATATTGTCTAAAAAGTACAATAAACGTTAGAGAAGAAACTATCACACGCATATATGAAAATATGATATCACCGAACACAATTTAACAAATTCTTAAGAAATTATATATATACTCCCACACTTTTTTTCTTAAGACTTCAACATTTTTGTTTCGTTAAGGGACATCTAATTTTGTTGCCAAATTCAGCAACTTGATGACATATGGTTATCAAATTTATAGTTAAATATACTCCTTAAAAGAAAAATTTACGCACCAAGTAGTAGTTGTCCAATGGAGACAAAAATTAGCTGATAGAAAATTTATGTACAAAATAAAAAAATAATTAAAAAAAAATGATGTCGGTCATTCGACTCGACAGCGGTAATTCTGTATGATTCATAAGACACATTTTGCCTTCACTTTGAGACTTGTTCTATATTTAATTCTCTAGATGCCTACCAATTCATCGAGTCTGTAGACTCTTGGACTCTTTTTCCTTCTGTTTTTTGTTCTTTTCAAGTAACTTAAGAAAATTGGAATTTGCCTCATTTCATATATCATCCCATCCTTACATCATATAATTCATATATCCCTCATTTAACACCTTGGTTATCCTAACATCCTCTTTGTTCGTTCCTCATCTTCGTTTCTCCAATAATTGAAATAGAGAATACTTCGAGCTTCTTGTGTCACACTGTTGATCACTCTTTGCTTGCCAGCAACCTACATAAACCATGTTGTTGGATCATCGTGAGAAAATTTTTTAATATTACAGCTATTAAGATTCGGTGATTTCTCTCAATCTGCTCATTTGCTCTAAGAATTCCAGTTGTAATCTTTACGTACTCTATCCATTCCTACGTGCAATAAGTTTCGAAAACTGTTCAAATTAATATAGACCCTCTGTCAGTAAACATTGGAGAAAGATTCCCAAACAGTGCCTGTTGCAATTTAAATTTTTCACTGGCTTTATGCGTGGTTGTTGATTTCATCGGATTAAAACTACATAAATTTCGTGAATGCGCTTAAAACAGTGAAAATATGTTAGTATCTTTTACTTGTTGAAGGAAGGGATACAATAAATTCGATATAGTAAGTACACTCATTGCCATAAAAATTTGCGCATCACGAAGTTAAATTGGGATTCTTGCTAAACTTGGCATGAAGGTACGTGTCAAACAGACATGTAAATAATAAGAAATGTTGCATGATTGCGCATTGCTTAATGCTACATAAATTGGAATAAATTTCATTTTCCTTGGATTAGAAAACAGGTCCGCATAGCTTGTTTGCGTGTATTTAATATATTGCAGAGGGACGTCATTATCCACTATCCATACACAGTTAGGCCATTTACTACAGGCCTTTCTGTCAGTCAGTACCATCCCAAGGCACCAGGCTGACGGACAATTGCTATCGCGGCGCTCATTACGTGTACTGCCATTGATACCCTCTCACCGTCGCCTCCTTTTGGAGTGGTGTCGTGCTCGAAGTGATTGGACTGCAACTGAATGGAATAAGGTCGTTTTTAGTTATAAATACAGTTTCATTTTGAGTAGTGATGACAATCGTGTACGTGTGTGGAGACTCCATGGTGTATGTCTCAATCCATCCTTCACTGTACAGCGGCACATCACTCCCGCAACTGGTGTGATGGTGTGGGATGCCTTTCGTATACTACACACGGTCACCCCTAATACTGATCGATGGCACCATGACAGCCCAATGGTATGATCTTGACTTTCTTCAGCCACATGTTTTGGCACTCATGGTAAGGCTCCCAGGAGCATTTTTCAACAGGACAATGCTCACTCACACACTGTAAGGGTTTCACATTACTGCCTCCACTAAATTTCCACTCTTTCCTGGCCTGCTCGATCCCCAGATTTGTCACCAATCAAGCACATCTGGGATTATTTAGGTAGGCAAGTTGGACAACCTACGATTTTTGTCAAATTAAACGTACGTTAACAGCAACTGTGGAACGAGCTGTTGTGGGATGTAATACTGGACTGATATACCTCAATTCCTGACCGTATCACATCATGCATTCATGCTAGATGCGGCTTAACAGGGTACTAAAACCTCCATTCATTTGTAATTTTTCCTACAATAAAGGATAATTTTGCTCTGATTTTGTAATCACTTTCTTATATTAATGTTGTACTCACGTATGTGAAATTTCGTTTTATTCTGACAATTATTTCTTTGTGCTCAAATTTTTATGTCAAGGAGTGTATTATTAAGTATTATAAATTCTCTCTTTCGTGACTATCGGCGGGCAATTGAGCGGCCGTTTCCATTTGAAAAGCATTAGAAAGAGACTTCTTTCGTTTTTCTTCATTACTGAATCAGGTAGGTGTCACTGGATAAATTGGAACACCGTAATTTATTCTAGCATAACTAATGTGAGACAACTCTTTTCGGTGGGACTCAAGCTTTTGTCTAAATTGTTAAGGACTTAATTTGAAACGCCCCAGAAACAATTTACGAATATGATCGAAACCATTCACGCACCCGGATCAGGTCCCCTAGTTACAACATTTACGATTTCCACTGGAAATAATGAGAGTAAATGCATCACCCAGCCCTCTTTCCGAGCATTGGTTCGACCAAAGTGTCCCCTGAAACAAGGACTTTTAAATACAAATATTACTACTGACATCATAATGCGTCATTGAGTTTAATAAATCGTGCTTTTTAGGCATATTTAAAAAGAAAACAGAATTATTCAATGCTTTTGTGTATGAGTGTGTGAGATTCCAGCTCTTAATTTTCTATACTAATATTCCGTTTCTTCTATCGCATTTTCTATTGTTTTTCTCGCTCCTGCTCTTGTTTTCGACACAAATTGCCTTTAATTGGAATTTAGGAAATTCTATATTAAAATCTGTACCTTTCGTAATTAAATTAATCTATCCATTTAATTTAGCATTAGGTACTGGAGTTAGTACCAGATCTTCAGTTAAATTTACAATAGTAAACTTTCTAGGTTTGAAAAAAAAAAAGAATTTTCTTTTCAAAATATAGAATAAGATAATATTTGAAGAAGATGACCGAATTCAAACTGAGCACCATATGAATCTCACCAACTCAAAACTTAGAATGCATCCAAAGACTGTAGTTCACACGAATAAGATTGTCTTATGGAGGAGTGTTAAGATCAGTTGAATTAATGGTGGATGTGGAAGTTTGGTCGGAGAGTTGTTGGAACAATCTGTCTCACAATCTGTGGAAAAAAACCACAGTACCCCCAACTTGTATATAGAAATATATGTGTGTGTCTATTAAGAATTTATTTAATAAAGTGAATAAGGAAATATGAATAAATTTATTAAATAATATAATAATAATTTATTTAATAAATTTATTTAATAAGTTCAACTTTCATAGTTTTTTATTCTACTTTAGCTGAGAGAGAGACAACATAATAACCATAAGGCAGAAACGCAGCCCCCTTTTTTTAAATGTTAGAGTATAAGATATCAAGAGAGAGGAATTTCTCGCTGCAGTCAATTTTCTTGGTAGGAATATCTAGAACTTTTCTCCTAGTCACGAGGACTCACATGGTACAAGATGAAGGGATTCTGAGGGAAATTCCCTGACACTTATGTGGAAAGTGGATTAAACAGATTTTATGAGCGCGAGATCTAATAAATAAAAGGAAAATTTGGAAGTGAATCATAAAAAAGAAATGAACTCTTTACTTTTGAATTAGAGAATAGGAAAAATTAGAAATTTAAATAATTAGATTTATGCAAGGTCATTGCAAACTAAATTCAATTATTAATAATATTATATATATATATATATATATATATGCATGGTGAGTATAATTAAAGTTGGACTTTTTCAAATGGTGTAAAAAAAAGAACGACTGGTCAAAATGACCTGATGTTTCATCTGAGTATAAGTGAAACCATTGAAAATAACCAATTGATGTCGCTGTACTAGTAATAAGAAGCTCATTATAAGAATGGACATGTTGTTGAGGCATTCTTCGTTCAAAGCTGATGCACCACGAGAAGGTAGTGACACAGCGGAGAGGAAAAAAGTGGTTTTTAATTGTTCGTAATCCAAAGACCGAAGAAAAAGCAAAAAGTGATAAAACCAACAAGAAAAAAATCACGAATAAGCTAACACGATTTGCTTAAGAAATAAGCTGTCATATTATGCTGTTTTTTGACAATATGCTGCCCACAGTTTTCTGTTCAAAGTTCAAAACGCAAAACGTTATGTTCCTCAACAAATTGTAACTTATCAGTAGTGATGTTGTGATTTCTTTCGTAATGAATGTTATCAATTCAACTAACTAAATCGGATTTAATTACATAACACGTTTTATGTAGCCTCTACAGCCAGAAGACGTAAGGGTTCAGGTCAGATGATCATGGGGGTCAGGCTGTTGGTAAAAGGCACTTGATAATTCTGTCATTTCCAACATATATGTTGGATTTGAAATGTGCGGAAGAGTTCCATCTTGCATAAAAAATTGTGCTATTCTGACATCAGAGCTGTAGTAATGCTGGGAGGAGCTGGTTGTGTAAAAGAGATTCATAACGTATCCCATGGACTGTACAGGTGACATGACCCGAAGAACCAATCTCCTCAAAAATAAAAGAGCCAATGATAAATGCTGCCATAAACTCTCTCCACACAGTGACCTTTTAAGAATGAAGAGATAATGATTGAATTTGGCAATAGATTTTCCCTTTCCCGTATTCTGTGGTATTGAGTATTAACAGAATCATTGAGATGTAAATGGATTTCATCTGTCCACAAACTGTTCCATCGCTATGTATAGTCCTCCTCCATTCGAGCAAGAAATTGCACGGCGGAAGAATCTCGTTTTATTTGGAAAAAACTCCTGAACCTGCGTAATTTTGAATGGATAGCATTGCAGAACTTTGTAAAATTTGATGAACCGTGATGACTGGCATGTCTAAAGTTCGGGCAATTCCCCGAGTTCTGTTTGATTCTTCCTCAAATGCTGCAGCCCCATCTTCTACTGACGTCGAAGCTATTGATTTCTTCCCTCCGCCGCCACATTTCACATTAAATGAACCCGTTCTTTCAAATTTATCAATCATTTTTTTTCAGATGAATGCAATCATCGGATCAGAGAGACTTTTTAAATCCTTTAATGTCCGGAATTTTTTCAATGCAATTGCCACACAGACACCGATCTTTTGAAAAAACTTCACAAGAAGAGCCTGATCCTACAATAATAGAGTCGTGACTACCTTATCAGACGCAGAAAAACAGTTCCCCACCATTTTATCACACGTGTAATGCTCGGAGCGCCGGTTACGTCTTTTAATTACCATCTTAAAATTTAACATCTTTTGCAGCAATTGTTTTTTGGCCTCTTATCACTAGCGTAATTTTATAATTTCGTACCTCCCCATCCCCATAGCTTACGTTAGAATAAAATTGCTTCAGAATATTGGAGAGAAAGAGACAGATTTCAGTTTTTATCATCATTTAACTTGTTTAAACCATAGTCAAATTTAGTATTTCACATTTTAGAACTAAAATTATAGAATGGTTCCCTCCCGTCCCCCAGATAAAAGGACAATGAGAGAAAATTTGCAGTTATAACAAAAATATACCGAATTACTTTCCATTTCATAGTTTATTAAATTTACTGAAAAAATCCAATTTTTAATCTTTCAATTTCTTTTTATTAAACACCGTATAGTCATTTCATTGTATCTCATGATTACATTTTAGACAATACTTTTATTCTTTATAAGACCATTCAATTATTTGAAATAGGAAATGTTTATGTGACGTTTTGTTTACCTAACGAAGTTACTTTTTTGAAAATATATATTAGGCATGAGAAAAAAAGGTTTAAGACACCCGATTCATAACATTTGTAAGCTAAACTATTTCAAAATTACTATAATGACACACTGATTTTGTACTTATTTTTATTGTTAACTTTTAAAGCCACTGAAACACAGAGAAATGAATTAGAAATTTCTAAAAAATACATCCTGGGCTACTATTAGATAGTTAAGATAACTCCTGACTTGATGTACTTAATTCTTTGGATTATATATTAAGTTTACTAAGGCAATTATAATCTATATCTCAATCCGATGAACTCGGCTACGATGAAATTAAAAAATAGCTTATCTATTAAGAAAGCATACAATCCTGATTAATAAATATTAATATAGCTTTTGTTTCAGCAGCTGATATCAAGTACTCCAATACTGCATTGGCGAAATAAGAATAATAAACACAGTCCTTTGTCCTTCATGAAAAATCAATTGACTAAAAGAAGACGAAACTAGTTATACGTTCAAATAAACTCAAAAGTTAAAGGCAAAAAGGGGAACACCGATACGTAGTACTGATAGAGTTATATCAAGACTTTCAATGTAAAAAGTATCGCAATAACCGAAGTGCCATGGTCGGGAGCTCATGGCAGACGCTGTATTCATAGCGTCGTTGGTCAATGATGCCAATAAAGAGCCTTCGTGTTGCAAAGTTGGTGCGCTTCAAATTTGTCGAGTTTTATTGTTCTAATGTTGCCATGGTGTGGAAGTTTGAAAAGTGAAGCACCATCTCAGGTGTTTAGTTACTCGACGGAGTTCAAAATTACAATGTCCGCTCCAATAGAACCGAATGTTTCTTTTAAGTGCGATTACAATAAAAAATAAATCAAATTCAATGTTTAAATAATTTTGAATATGACGTAGCCTCTATCGAGTTTCATCTTTCAACTAACACTTTGAAGACTTTAAATAAATATGGATGAGTTGAAATTCTTTCCGAATAAGAGAAACGTGATTTATGTAGATTGTAGATTAAAACTTTTGATTTATAGTGAATGGTTGGAAGAATTACGTATATACGCAGCGTAGAATTAATAGGAAGTTAATTAGTAGTGAAGAATATATGGAGCTGAAGCTATAAACGAAGGAAAGGACCATATTACCAAGCTTTTTAGAAATTATTGGATCGCAGTGAGGAAAAATCTGCCTCAGGTCAGTGAATAGAATTTCCATCTATAGATCTTCTGTGGACTCGAACTCAATTGGTTAGGTAAGATATCCACTTAATTATTATGTTAAACGTTAACTCAGACACGTATAGGTACCCTTACCACAAATAGAGAAGGTTAAAGATTGACTGTTGATTATTCGTGGATCTTTCTCTAAATGAAATAACTTAGATATTATCACTGTGTGAATTCTATTCATTGCACTTTTAAATAATGACTATTTAAATAAATTTAATAATAGCAGCAGAAGATAGTATTATCAAGGCGTTACTTGTTGATCATTATACTTTGAAAATAACTGCATTGGATTTACATAGATTTTATCTTAGTAAAAGAAATATATATATGCATACTATAACAATAAATTATTACAGTGTTAAAATATTTAGTTTAGTCATATAATGTACGAAAATCGTGTCAAGATCATTTTTGTTTTTTAAGTATTAGCAAGCATGTATTTTTCTTCGTAAATTTCATATCAATCAGAATTCATTTTGACAGTACAACGTTTTTGTATGAAGCTTGATAAAATCAGATATATGCCTGTGGAGGAGGAAAGTTTCTAAATAATTGTAGAAAGAAAGCTGTATGAAAATTTATAAGTGACTTTAAATGCAAGAAATTTTTATCACAGATCAATGGAAAAGTAACCGGCCTACCATAGTAAAACACATTTTTTTTGGCAAAATTAGTTTTTTTTATGCAACATAATTCCCTTCAAGGGTGATACACGATCTATAGCGACCCTCCAACCTTTCGATACCATTTTTGTAGTACGATTTGTCCTTTGCTTCAAAATAGGACTCAGCTTCGGCAATCACCTCTTCATACGAAGAAAATTTCTTCCCTGGCGAGCATTCTTTTGAGATCTGATATTATCTACTGCTCTGAATTTTGTTTATTATTTTTAATTATTTCTTTAAATATTAGAACTCAATTATTCTTTATCAATACAAGAAGAAAAACTGAGAACTTAACATTCAAAACACATTGTTTCGGTCAGGTGATTTTATTTTATAGATGTGAATGCCAAAACTGTTTCGTCATTCGGTTTTGGGTTCTACATTATGATTATTTTCGGAAAAATAACTGTCTGTGAAAACCCAGGCAGTCTCTCAAGGTTTCCCGTTTGTGACGATTGCTTCGTGTCAAGGATGGTGGAAAACTCTAAATAATTGCTGAAAGCACTTGCATAGAAAACTTTCCTTCGTAATGCCTCTCGGTAAAAACATGAAAGTTGGTACAAGGGCGAGTATTTTGCGGATTTCTTCGGTAACGAACACGATTCAAGACTTTATGTAGGCAAATTATAAAGTATATCTCCCACTTCACTGTCAGGTGTTGAAATCACTTTTGTCACAGAAGTTCTGAGCGGAGACATCCAGGAAGCTGTTGTTATAGACAGAGTGCGAGACATTGTATCCAGGAGTTTTGAATCCAACACACTGTACTCTGTTACGCGAGCACCTCTCCATCTACTCTCTGAGAAAGAATGGATTCCTGGAATAGAACCTGGAAGATTGGCGTGGAGGAACTTTAAACCGGGATAAAAATAGGAAAGACAATCATCGAGAAAGTTGGGAGGAGTGGGTTTTATATCATCAGCCGTAGTGTACCAAGTTTTCTTTATGACATGCCTGGAAACACTTTGGTATCTTACGAATACTACTGGCCTTTGGAGATCTTTCATCCCCGGAGATATAGTTACAGAATTGGATTGTTTCTAGACTTATAAAGAGTATTTAAAAGAATTTTTCTTATATAAGGCATAACCTGGCCTTATACGGATGCATGATTAATTTTTAGCATTCAGTTAAAGACCTAGAAATTTCCAACATTTCATGTCATATGGATACCATGCTTTTAGCTGCGATACATCTTTGAAATATGTAAGTTCAGTTTGGAAAGAGCTGTATACATATGATATTAAACTTATAACAACAGTTTAAAGTCGAGTGGAATGATGTTTGGAGAATGAATAGGATATTAAGTATTCCTCACCGATGTAATAATGGATTTTACGATATCAATCAATACCTCTCTAATAGTTTATTACATGGACAGCTGGAAAATAGACAAAATTTGAATTAAACAATGTGACCCGTTAAGTAAAAAGTAGTTACTATTCCCCAACATTTTTAAAAATGGTAAAATAGTGACGCACCCAGGGATACATAGCAATCCTTAGCTATTTTCTATTCTTCTTGTCAGCAATTTTCTTTAGTTGTTTTTCTTTTTCTACCTAGACTGCATTTTAGTGAAAGCAGGATCCAGCACGCTGCCCTGGGGCTCTCAAGCATGTACTTACCTGGTGACAGCATCATTTCAACCTGATAGAGCCAAGCACCACTGTATTTGGCTCGACAGCGTCTGAGCGTGGTAGCAGATTGCGTAGCAGTCGTTAGGAGCGTAGATTTCGCTCTATCAGCCGTTCGTGACAGGTCATATTTGGACACTCGTGTGCGGGTCGCACGTCTCATGGTTGATAACGTTGAATTAGAAGCTGTGACAGCTGATCTAACAATCTCTCTATCCTCCCGATCTGCTGTGGTCCTAAGTCGCTGCCATCATGATGCTAAAAATCTGCCATTGCCACCCATTCTTGCCAGGATGCTAATCGCCGCATCTCTTCGACCCATAGGACGCACGATTCTCGATTGCCTCCCATGCCTTTTCAATACAATGATACCTCTTTCATACTCTGATAGTTTATCGTAATGAGCTCGAATGCTGCTGTGAGTCATTTTTCCGGTCGTTGAAAGTTATCATAAATCGGAATGTAACTGAAATCAATGCATCGATTGAGAATCACTTCTTATACACCTGATAAGTACGCAGTTCCGATGCACTGTAGCTCCGCTACTTGGTAATGGATGCAAATTTAATCATTTGCATGTTTGGTCCAAATGTCTTTGCATAAGAAATTTAATTTCAATCGGGCAGTTCCTTCTTGTTTTATTTATTGTTGTTATAGGTGTTGTATTATTCTAAAGAATGGAAATGTAGTAATCCCTCCTCCATACATAGTGTTTGATTCTGAAAAATGCTGCTAGTAAAAAGATCAAAACAGCAAAAACATATTTATATTTATTAGTAAATGTCGGAGTAAAAGATGCTGAGGTAACTTTATTAAACTCTGTGGTTCAACTACTAGGTAGTTTAAGGTAGAAAATATTTGCAGAAATTTCTACTAACAAAGTTATTTATAATTTTAAGAAAAATACTTTTATTTGGTTTCATACACTGGCTGCTATTGTATATTTTGCAGGGAATTATTGACTTGTTGACTTTTGAATTAAAATTGGACGAAAAACATAATTTTCTTTTTAATCTATGTACAGAGTGTTCACAAAGAATATCTCAACTTTGAAAAATTGAAGAAGGTAGATCCCTTTGGAACAAATTAGAAACAATAACGTAAAATTTATAAAACTATAAATATTCAGTAAGACCTCCACCAAATATGACCGGAATCCAGTTAACATAGAACTCACAATTTTTCGGCAATCTTGGTGTTTCCAGTTTGGATGCTTGCAGTTGTTCAAGTTTTCAAGGTTGTCAATGTTTACCGATAATGATGATGGAAAAAGGCCTTTTTCTTCCAAGTATCTCTAAAGACTAGAAATGCAGTAGTTAACTCCAAGGTCTTAGGGACCACTAGTTTAGAAGCGTCATTCTCTATGACCAATTCTCCGTATCGTACCATTGGATAATGTGTTTCGTAGTGGTCTCATTGAATATTTGTAATTTTATAAACTTTATAAAGTTATTTCTCCTTTAATTTTCAAAAAGTTTGTCACTTCTTTAGTTTTATAATCTTTGCTTTCAAAGATAAGATCTTTACTTTGTAATAGCCATAATATTTTACCATTTAAAATTTTGAAAAATATTTACAATTATTTTACAGTCTTAATTTAGATTTTCACCGTTAATAATATTTCCCTTCTTATTTTATTTTATTCCATTCTTGGAGTCATGGTTGTAATCTGATTGTATCAAAGATCACCGTGTTTAATAGTGGGATTGTGGTAAATTTCAGACATTGGGCTATTCGTGTTTAGCAATACGTAACTTA
>BMAW01002833.1:0-11969 GCA_019974015.1 Nephila pilipes | reverse complement strand
TCTAGATTTATGAGCAGTCGCTAAAGCTAACTAAATATTTAATACGCAGACATTTTAAGACGTGATCTATTTTTTATTACTGAAATTTGAAATTAATTAGTCATACTTCCAAAAATATCAGCATCATTTTTATTTTATTTAAATATTTTAAGAAAAAACTCTTATATTTCACAAAAATCGATTATTTTGAGAACTTATAGGATTGTTTGAAATCGACATTTAATACAGATTTAATGAAATATTTTAAGGATTTAGCAGATTCCGTGTACTATTTTTGAATCATTTTTTAAGTTTTAACCTTACTACATAATTGAATTTAATTAAATTTATTCACCATTGCATATATAATTAAATCATTACTACCTCTTATTACAGAAATGATTTTATATTTGCCATTTTAAACTTATTAAAACTATTTAATTAGTTTTTATGTACTTTTAAAACTTTAAAATCTCAGAAAATGTAGAAATTGTTTTATTAGAATGTTTGGAATGCTATGATTAGATTGAAATATCACTTTCTAAAGTAAATTCGCTCAAGTAACTGTTATTTTTATAAATCGTTCTTATGATATTTGAAGACAGATAGCAATCTTATTTGTTATTAAAATCACTTGTCAATAGTAAGAATTACACTCAAAATAACATGCTTTGGAATGAAATGCTTAAAGAGTTGTTATTAACACAGATGATACAAAGAAAGTTTCTAATTCTATCATGGCTTCTTCAAATTTAGAGTAAGAAAATGGTTTTCTACGGAATTTCCAACAATGAATATGGATGACTTATGATAAAAATATGATTGCCTTTCCAAACTGACGTCGAAATATGTATTAAAATCGGTTTGGTTGTAATATTTCGAAATGCTAAAATTTTATGATACTCTATTCTAAACTTTTTGTAATTTAAACTGAATGAAAGTACATACATTGCAATATATTAATTGACAAAACATTATAAGGTAACTATATTCATGAATGGATAATTTTAAATCCTCTAAAGAGTTTGCGTTTAGATTTCACCAAAGATCATCCTTTGATGTTGAAAGTTAAATTCGACTGGATCTGAAAGTCATTGATTTGGGAGAAGTTGGGTTGGGGTGATAATTAAATTCGCGTATTTCAGTAATAATTCAAATTCACAATTGATAGTTTCGCCAGAGGCCACACCTATTGAGAAATCAACGTACCAGGATCATTTTAACTAAGGATTTGCAATATTGAACAAAATATTAGGTATATCTCTCTTCTGATTAACAGCTTGAGATACATTTAGTGTTTGGACTTGTTTTGTGTTCAATATCTGTTTGGACCTTCTTTGTATACAATATCTATTGTTTGTATTTTTGTGTATTCAATGTCTTTACTTTCATTAGTACTTTTGTGGTAACTTTGATTTATATGTATGTGGTGCTATTCCCATGCCATCAACCCAGAATTTATCTGTTGTGTATTGGCAACATCCTTCTGTTCGGGAACGAAGAACTGGGTTTGGCGGGAGACGCCATTAGTTTATTAGTGTATTAGTGTTAGTGAACGAGCTCGTCGCACAAGCATAGCTGCTGGCAGTCGTTATTAAATTTATAGTTTGTTAAAAAGTATCTCATATTTTTACACACGACCATTTCGGGATAGGAGATTATTTTTGTGAAGGATTTCATTAATTTGAAATAACCCTAAGTAATGAGAGAAAATTCACTTACCATGCTCACATATGTAAAAACGCATTTTTCTTTTAGTGAATATTATTTGAATCTCATTTCCATTTAACGTGTATTTGCAACATTTATTCATTCCGTTGAATTTAAGTGATAGTAGGATACAAGCTCAAAACTCAACTTTAAAACTGCCGATTTTGTTGATCTCAGCCCCGATCTCTAAGTTATGAGTATGTTTCAGAAAATACTTGTATTTGAAGGAAGACGGTATCATTAAGATAAATTATTGCTACCATGGGCTGCTGTCATCTGTTAAATAGTGTCCAAACATATTTAACAGTGATTCATAAGTGAGTTATGATTTCATTGTCAATTGCTGCCAAATCAAACTTTTATTGCTGTCGCGTTGTATTATCGATTTTATGTTGAATTGAGTCGCCACTGCCGATGAGAGCTGAATTCATCATTATAGAAGTAAAAAAAACAAAAAATGTAGTTTTTTTCTCGTTGAATCTGCTCCAAAAAAGACTAAGAGTATCTTATCTTCGAGTTATTTTTCAGGTGCGGAAGTCGTCATGATTTCTATTTTTAATTAATAAACCTTAAATAGCTGTCTAGTGAGTCATGTTGTTTACTAAAACCAAATTATTTTCGATGTTACGGACATCATATCCTGGATTTTCTAAGAACATGTTGAATAACCGTCGTGCTTGCGTGATATATGAAAAGGGATGTATTAGATACATGGAAGTTAATAGAGAGATGTACCGAATCAAATGTAACTTTTAGCACATAAATAAGCATCCAAAAAATCACTGGAGTAAGTAAGAAGAGATGTTCATTTAAAATAATCAATCCACCAAAGACATATTTTGATGCGTATAAACCTGGTTTTTAGAAATTTTGATTTTAATTTTTCTGCAACATGCTATTATGCTATTTTCTTAATTTAAATACTGCAATATTTTAAATCTTAAATTTGAACATATTTGAAAATATTTTGTTACTTACGAGGTTAAGTAAAGCTTTAAAAAAATATTATTAATTTAAGATATATAAATATGATCTAAAGAATTGTCAACAATATTACAAAACACTATAACAATATGCATTAGAATAATATTCAAAAGAAAAAAATTAAATTCCTTGAAATTAAGTGTATTCAATTTATTGAAATAAAATATTCAAAGAAAAATGGAAATCTGGAATACTTCAAATTTTAATCAAGATGCCCCTAAAATTTATTTAACTTTCGAAACAGTAAATTATTTTCATTCTTATGCTTAATGCATTTTATAAAATTATATCGAAGACAACATGAGATACTAGAAAGGAAAAATATATACGCCATTGAGCTGGTTAGTTAGTTTAGTTTTATTAACGTAGCCCTGGAAGCAACTCGAGGATTCTTGGCAGCGGACCTCGTTATTTTGAACCTCAGTCAAGTGACGAGGACGTCATCTGAGCCGGCATCCTCCTAACTTACACACCACGCCAACGGGAAGACTGCGGCCCCAGACCGATTTAACGTGCATCAGCCCCGATTACATGGCTGGTCCTTAGTGGCAATTTTCGCCATTGAAGCTACTAAAATATGTGTAAGGGATTTATGACATTGAAAATTATTTCTGAACAGAGATAAGTAAAAGCAGTGATACTTATAAATATTGGAGACAATAAAGATATTTCAAAGTAAACATAAACACAAACACGTAAAAACTAAAAAGGAATAATCAAAAAAATAGAAAACGAAGTAAATAATCTTATTTCCATTGAAAATACTAAAATCATGTCTAATTAAAAATATTACAGGTAAATAGTTTTTTACTAATATCTAAATATTTCTTCCAGTTAAAAATCCTAAAATAAAATATATAATACTTTAAAAACATTCTAAAATTCATTAACTACTGATTTGACATATTTGACCCATATCTGAAACAAAACAGAAATACATATAAATTGAATTTACTAAAAAAAATTGTTTAAGCGATTGTTTTTCCTAACTAACAAGATATTTATAAAATTGAAAATATATCAGTTTTCAAACGTGAAACGTAATTTATTGATAATAAATTTCTAACACGATATAGCGTTGTAACATTTTTCTCATCAAATTCAGTTCTTTCAATATCTTTTAAAGATATGTGAAAACTGTTCTATTATTTAATTTAATTGAGGATATGATATTTTTATAATTAAGCATAGTTATGTGGACTTTTGGCATGCGAGAAAAGATTAAATTCATAAAAAAAAGTATTTAAAGTTATCTATCATGATATTTTTAGCATTTGAAATCTTAAACGGTATATTTTCTCCACTTAAATTTGGTTTACCTTCTTTTTTTTTTATTTCGAAATTAGTCTGTTTTTCGCAAGTATATTGTATTCTACACTGAATTAGCTTGATATTTTCTATAAATGGTGAACTGCATTGATTATAATTTTTTTATTTTCTAAACGCATTAAATTTCTGCCAATATCCTTAATGATTTATCAAATACTTTAACTATTTATTTAAATACCATCTCAAGATAAATTGAGCACTATAGTAAAATGCTTAGAATATAACTATCGCATCAATAAAACTTATTATATTCCGTGGAAGAATGCATGGCTACCATATGACATAACAAAACTTATATAAGAACTAAATAGAAACACGAAAAACTCCTTTGCTCAATAAAGATTCTTTCCCATAGGAATCACTAAGAACTTTTGTTCTCTGCCGTTTTTGTCCCTTTGGAACTCAATTAACCAGTCTTGCTTATTCAATCAGAACAAAAAAGTATGAAGACTTCTCCCAGATCTTTTTAAGAATAGATTCTATTATAATAGCAATGCAATAGCACTAGTATCTCATTATGCCACTGTTTCATTCATAAATGGGTTGCCTATTTTAAATTTTAAAGAACTAATTTATTCCGTTTCAATTAATGAACAAAAGTTAGAATTAATGAAGAAAAAGAAACAATTATTTTGTTTTACTTTTAATGCTGGTAATATATTAAAATTGTAAATTGGATCTTATTATGTTCGTTGATGAAAAAATCGATGCCTATTTCTACATCATTACCGTGATCAAATAAATTGAGATCAATAGCATCAAATTTTTAGGGTTCATTATACAAAGTTATTAAACCTGAGTATTTAAATAGCTATATTAGTTTCAGCTATATTAATAACTTCATTTAATCCTCAATATTATAAATAAATGAATGTTTGTAACATGCATTATTATTTCCTAGCTTACATAGATGTATCTAATTTTAAAATTCAGTCGGACAAATAAATTCACCTCTTATATTTGCTTGATCTTATATTTGATTCGATGACATAAATATATGGAAATTGCATTTATGGCTTTTATGAATCACTTCGCATATATTTCAAATAAATAAGGTAATTGATTACATTTTCTGTGTTGCTATAACTATTGACTTTTACATTTTTGTGAATATTTGTGAATAAGAATTAAGGCAAAATATATGAAATAAAACAATTACCAATTAGTGAAATTATTGAATTCAATAAAAGCAAATCTTTAATTCTATAAATGCTAAATGAAATTTGTATATGAAGGAAAAAACAAAGTTGTAAGAAGAAAAAGAACGGGTAGCAAATAGATCTATATTTCTTTAAATATATCAACAAACTAGAATAAAAATAAATCCTTTTAAAAGAAAATTATTTCGCACAAATAAAAACGCTAGATAAATTAATAAGGGCTCATTTTACAAATTTGTTCTAGGGCAGATTCAATTCTTACAGATTACAGCTTTTATCTACGATTTATTTGAATGCAACGTAACACATGGATCAATAAGTTCCGCGACTAACCCAGAGATGGTGCTCGTAGTAAACCAGTAACCAAGTCTTTCTAGAGTACTAACCTTTGCTTGAAACGTGTCAAAATTTTAAGTCGATCGGACCAGAAACAGCTGAGTTATCGAGGTTGGAATAAAGTCGTTTTGTAGTTTGTTTAAAAAATGGAAAAAACCGAGTTTCGTGTTCTGATAAAACATTGTTTCTTAATGGGTAAAAACACCGTGCAAGCGAAACAATGGATTGAAAAATGTTACCCGGACTCTTGTCCATCAAAAGCAACGATTTGTCGGTGGTTTGCCGAGTTTAAACGTGGTCGTACCGACACAAATGACGCGGAACGCTCGGGTAGACCTGTGGAAGCCGTTACACCGGAAAATGTGAGTGAAGTGACAAATATTATAATGAAAGATCGTAAAGTGAAGCTCCGTGAGATTGCTGAGATGACACAGATATCATATTGAAGTGTATTTACTATCCTTCATGAAAAATTGAGCATGAAAAAGGTTTTTTCCAAGTGGGTGCCGCGATTGCTTTCGATGGAACAAAAACAGCAACGAATCGATGATTCAGAAAGCTGTTTATCGCTATTTACTTGCAACAAAAAAGATTTCTTGCGTCGTTACGTGACCATGGACGAAACATGGATACATCACTACACTCCAGATTCGAAGCGGCAGTCATCTGAGTGGCGCACAGCTGGCGAAAGCCGTCCGAAAACGCAGCAGTCAGCTGGCAAAGTCATGGCGTCAGTTTTTTGGGATACGCATGGCGTGATTTTCATCGACTACCTCGAAAAAGATAAATCGATCAACAGTGATTATTATATTGACTTGCTGGTGCGTTTGAAGGAGGAAATCGCAAAAAAACGACCGCACAGTCTCGGGACTTATTGACCCATGTGTTATAATGTTAATTGAAAGTAATGACAAACCTACAGGATTTCTATTAAACTTATTCAAATCTTAACTACTATATTTATTTGAATAAATGAAGTTTAAACTAAAATGTAAGGAAGAATTAATGCTTCTGAAAAATCACATTTCAAAAATCACATTCAAAAATATTTGAAAATAACTAGTAAAATGTAAAACATGTGAATCAATCATAAGATTTCATAAGAGTTACCGTGATCATAAGAACATAAATACAAATTCTTAGATTCTCTGTCTTTCTCCTTAGAATTAATATTACGTTTATAAATTCAAAATGTTTACTTGGTGCTGTAATTAAATCTCATTATATTAGTACTTATAAAATAAAAATTTTCATATTACAATCAAAATATTCGTAAGTATTGTAAATAAGTGTGAAGAAATAAATACCTTTTTGAATGAATTTAGTAACTTGGTAACTGATAGTATATATAATTTCTTCCAATACTTATAGAAAATATTTTACAATTAATTTACCAACAAATCTAGGTAATAAATGACACGTAGTTTGTAAGAATTCCTCGTAAATTAATTAATAAATAATGATGGATATATATCAGAAAATAATTTTGTTTGGAAACCACGTTTAAGTATATTTACGATACTACCACCTTAAATAGGAAATAAATGATTTAATCGGCAACTTTCAATTTTATATGAAAATTTTGAATCTTGAAAAAAAAAAAAAAAAAACGTTATTTCATACGGAAATGATAAAATTTTTTTATCTAGATAATTGTAATTAACCAAATTTATCAGAATAGTCTTTTTTTTCATAAAGGTAATTGTTTGAAAAATCAAATCATCTTATTATAAAATAACTGTAAATAGTGAAGCACCTTTAAAGGCTAGTAATATTTTTCAATAAGTTATCTTACATAACAAATATAATTAGTTCTACTAACATGTAATTTTATTTCTCAGAACGCTTAGAACACTTATGGAGCCGCTATTCATTAAATATACCCCATAGTTTTGTACAGGCTTAACTTTAATTTATTTTTATGCAGACCAGTATTCATTGATAAATTCTTTATACATGTTCCTTCTATTTATATTATTGACCCTTTTTCCTGACTTGAATCCTTTTTTACACGTTAAATGAGGAGCCTGAAAAACTTTTAAAACTTATCAATCGAATGTCGCATGCTTTTTATCCTCTATAACGTATGTTGTTTATTTCAATGTACAGTTCAATATATGGTTTTCCATTCATACGAACACTCTAAGGTTATCAAATCGACGTAAAATGTTTCAATTCACAGGCTTTTAGTAATTTCTTTCAATACCAAAATCAATTTCGTTTGAGCGATATAATATATATAAAGATGAATAACAGCTTATATAAAAGAGAAATCATTTCACATTAAGGGGAAACTATAAAAATTGGAACATTTATTATTATACCAGAAGTCAATATTATAGATTAAATATACGGACTCGGATGATTTAAATCATTAAAAAACAGAAAGGAATGTTGATTAAACGATTTCGAACAATACATTTTTAACAATTTTTTATAAGTACAATTTATAAGTAGTTTAGCAAGTTTCAAAAAAAAAAAAAAGAAAGAAAGGGGGTGCACATCGAAATCAATTAGAAAAATGCCTTTTGTTGTAAATTGTAAGGTTTGTAATAAAAAAAATTGGCTACTAAATATTTATTACTACATTATTGAAAGAAATACCAATATTTTACATTATTGCACAGTAAATCTTTTTTCAAAAGTCTGTTTTAATGATTTCATCGAATGAAATTTGAAAGATTTTCAAATCATAGATCAGTATGTTTATTATAACAATTTGACTAGAAAAATGCTGCCTTCAAATTTATTGAATTTAATTTAATTAATCAATTTGAATAAATTATTATTGTAGCTGTAATGTTAAAATATTTCTTTCAAATGAGTCGATGTCATTTTCTTGAGAAAGCCTAAATAGTAAGACACTTAATGAATACAGAATAGTTGTTTGATGGTCATTAATATAAGGAAAAGTTATCTTTTGTATTAAGAATGTTTCTCAAAGTTGTAACAGAAATGTATAAACTTCAACTGAAATATCATACATAATACCGCTTTATTAAAATAATTCACTTATTTTTCTATCACGCTGAAGGAATCTTATTATCATAAACATTCGGTAATTGATTTATTAATGAAAATTAAAAAAGCAAAAGAATTTAAGAAATCTGTAACTTATGATAATTCACAGGACCAAAAAAAGTACCATTAAAGAGAATTAGATTTATTATAGATATTATAAAAGACCACCTGCCTGATAAGTAAATATCTTTTTCTGCAGCTGTAATAGAAATGATCATTTATAAAAGAGGAAAATTAATTTATGTAATTCTTTCTGGTAAATTCTTTTTGATAAGAAAAATATATTTTATGTTTTACTTCAACATGTGAAACATTGTAATAGAAAATTATGAGATTTAAGCTTGAAGTAGTCCTTGATATTAGATTTATATTGTTTTCAATGCAGGAATTTTTTAGAATTACAAAATAAAAACTATATTGTAAAAAGGTTAATCTAAGAAATACATAAATGCTTATATAAAAACACATTAAAATTTTTATTCAGCTATTTTTTATATTTTAACGAAATACACACAGACACACAGACACACACACACACACACACACATATATATATATATGTATATATATATATATATATATATATATATATATATATATATATATATAAATTAAACGCAATACAATCCCTTCGAAAATATTTCGGAACAAATGTTCTAATTAAAATGATTGTTATAGGTCACAATATTAAATGAAAATTATGAGAATTGCTTGCGATTTTATTTATAACGATATGAAATATAAAATTGTATTTTGTTCTTCATATATGTTACGCAAAAGAATAGCAGCTATTAATTTTTATTTTTTTACTATCTTAAATGGCGCATCTGTGTCAATTTATTTTTCTCACTAAAAAGAGTATAAGGTAATTATGCATACAAACTGTAAGAAATAGATAAATATAAAAACTCCATTGAAAATTTTATAAACATCGTTACAACGGTATGTGTTGCAACCTTTTATAAAATGCATATTATGAAAAATTCGTATTCATTATAAATACTCTTAAATTATACATTAATGTTATTCTTGTATTGATGTTATACTAGCAGATATTCTACATGGAGAATCTCGTACCTTATAAAATAATATATGTCTAAACTGTAACCTAAAAATATAAATATTTTCATTAGGCAAAAGGAGTATAGAAAAGTGAATAATATTATTATTTAGTAGTTGCTGGATTATATTTAAATAAATTCAAAATGTAAATGAAAATATAAATTACACACATAGTTAGAATTTGTAATCTGACCATTTGCCCTTAAATCTTGGTATAAGGAAAAGTTTCAACGAAAATTCGTTATCAAAAAAAATTCTTGACTTTACATTAAACACTTGGGGATTAAAATGTCAAAATATCCAAATTTAAATGAAAATTCTTTCTAAAAGAATACTCGGCTAATGTATGTTAATTGCATCAAAGATTAATTATTAAATTTCATAAGCTAACTAAGCATTGCTAATAATTTATTAAATACCTCTGATACATGAAATGAAGTTTTATATTTTTATTGGAGATTATCCACAGCAGTTTCTTTCCAATATTTAAATTTGTTCTTAATTTTAAACAGTTTAACTTAGTCATTTGTGTCTTGAATTGATTTAATATTTATACTCTCGGTTTGATTGCAATTGTATTATGTAGCACAATTTTTTGAGATTTTAGTTCAAGAAATGAAATTTATTCATAACTATCTTTTTACGAGTTTATTCTGAAAAGAAATGACTAAAATTTAAACATATATTTTTATAAGAAATAAACAGTTATTTTTCTTACAAAAATTAAATCTTTTAAAACAATATTCTAGTATACAGGGTGATTATAATTAATATTAAAGTTTCAAAACACTGTAAAAAAACGACTAATCAGAATGACGTCAAATTTGAACGGAATATTTTTAAAGAAGGGGGGGGGACATATGGCATAAGAAAAAATAGTTCCAAATGTTAACAACAGATGGCGCTGAAAGCGTCAGAATATGTAAATAAAAATACCTGCCATGCGTACGACTTATTTCAGTTGTTATAAAAATGCCGGGTACGCAGGTTTTCCTCGTTTTGTGTCTGAGAAGTTCGCCATGACTGTCTCACTGAAGGACCGCGCTCTGTTTACAAAGCTTTTTTACAAGAACAATCATTGACTGTGCATCAGTAGCTCTGCAGAAGTTCTGGACACTCAAGGGTATTAAAAAAGGTGTTGGATCGATGACTGCCAATAGTCAGGAGAAAATGATTGAGAAATTTGAAAAGACAGTGTCTTTAGATGTGCAATCTGGTAGAAGGAGAAAAATAATGATTCGATGGTTGTTGAAAAAGTGTCAACAGCAGTTCAGGAGGAATCGAACGATGGTGTGCAACCGTGCAGTGCACGAGGAATTGCCCGAACATTGGACAGGCCTGTGAGCACTTTATATAAAATTCTACGAAACATACTTCATTGCTATCCTTATAAAATTAGCCACGTGCAGGAGTTGTTTCCTTCTGACCTGCGAACAAGAGAGACTTTTGCTTAAGAATTTCTTGCTAACATGGAAGTGGACAATGAATGGCCGTGGAAAATTATGTGGACATATGAAGCCCATTTCCATCTGAAAGGATATTGAATATCAATGCACAGAATTGCCGAATATGGGAAAGACACAATCCATTCGAAACTCAACCAGCACCACTTCATTCAGCAAAGTTCTCTGTGAGGTGTGGGTTTACAGCATCATTTATCATAGGGCCATATTTTTTCTAGGAGACGGGTGCTTTCCTTCCTGTTACCGTTACCGTCAATAGCTAGCGTTATGAGTGTCTTTTGCGCAATCACGTCATTCCAGATCTTCAACAGCATGGATGTGTGGATGGGATCATTTTTATGCAAGATGACGCTCCTTTTCACATTGCAAATCCAGTGAAGCATCAGCTGAAATCGTATTTCGGAAATGCTAGAATTATCAGCCATCATTTCCCTACAGCCTGGCCGCCCCGATGACCTGATCTTAATCCGTGTGAATTTTCAATTTTTGATTTTGGGAGAAAATTATTAAGAAATCAAAACTAACTTACGAATCAATGTCAAATTTGTTTCGGCTCCCTTTTTCAGGTGGCAGAACAGAACGGTAACAACAATTTACCTCAATGTATCAACAGTAATTTACCTAATCTTTCACCAGAACATTGGTTTAAACATATGAGTACTTTTTGAACCACACTCGTAGTACTGATACGGAAGTGCAAAAATGCAATTTTAAAAATGTCTAGTAATGCGAATTATTTAGATATATATCTTTATTTGTTTACATTCAAAACAAAATAATTCCCTAACAAGCTCTTATTCATACATAGCATTGTAAAAGTTAAATTGGCATTTTTTACTTTTAAAACTTGGAGATAAGGAAACAAAGCAGATTAAAACTCCAGACAATAAAGAAGAATAAAAAAATCATTTTGGAACAAATACTT
>BMAW01002828.1:149141-189757 GCA_019974015.1 Nephila pilipes | reverse complement strand
AGAGGTATAGGGAGGAGGTTTTGGAGCCCTATATTAACCTTTTCAGGGGTGCAGTTGGTTCTGATTTCCTTTTAATGGATGACAACACGAAGCCATATAGAGCTCATCTGGTCAACGAATTTCGGGAAAGTAAGGATATTCGCCGGATGGATTGGCCAGCTAGATTTCCAGACTTCAATTCTATAGAGCATGCCTGGGACGCTCTGGGGAGGGCAGTTGCAATTCGCAACCCTCTCCGAGAACCCTCCAAGTCCTAAAAACAGCATTGTTGAACGAATGGGACCAATTTCCATAGGAATTCATAAACTCCCTTATTTCCAGCATAAAATTACGTTGCGAGGCCTTTATGTATGTAAGAGGGGACCTATCCCTTATTAACCCATTTTTTTTTGTTCTATTCTGCAACTGCTGTTTCATACCTTGCCACTCCGATAAGTGTATTATAACTGTTTAATGGTTATTATTTTGTATAATATTCAACCCTATGTACAAACCAAATTTCATTAAAATCTCTCTAGTAGTTCGAGAAATAATCAACTGAATCGGAAAATTCTCTTAATTTTGAACTCCAGTGTATGTAATGAAAAAGAGTGAAATAAATATAATATTAATTATGATAAGCATATGAAAAAGAAAACTGCCAGCAATGAAGTTAATGTTATCATGCCCGTATTACTCGCAGCGATAGATTTCTGGAAACATTGTGATTAATTAATGAACCATAAGCGTCTTGAGAATTTGCATCGCATATGATAGGAGATAATTTAAAAAGTTATTAGAATCACCACTTATTACATTTATTTGAATCCTTAACCACCCACGAGGAAGTTAAACTTTCCAGATCATAATAATAACGATTGAAGCCATACAAACAATGATATCTTTCGTTCTCAAGAACGTTTATTCTACAAATTCCTCTATGGGTACTTCTACAATTTCTTCTTATATTTCTTTTTAAAACAGTAGAGTCATCGGTTGGTTGACTTTAAAATTAACACTTAAAGTTCCCAGAAAAGGTCTGTATTATCTGCATTGGCCTTATTACCTGAGTTTTCTTCATAAAATTTGTTATAACATCAGTTAACTACATAAATATCTGTTCACGCTCAAGCTTTCCCCTGTTGATTGTGCAATTTCGCTTCCTTTTCGGTGCGGGGTGTTTTTTCTCTTCTCTTTCCTGGAAGAAGGGACCTTAATGACATCCATCCCGACCGAAAATATTGGAGTCTTAGGGACAAGAAATCAAAAGTCTTGGTCAAAAAAGCGAACTCTTTCCTTATTCATTCTGGTTCGATTCGCCTTTGCGAAAAGACATCTATGTGTTAGGAAAATTCCCTCTTTATTACGAGAATTCATATCACTATGTATTACTTGTTTAATATTAAGTATTGCCTTAATCATATGCTTTTGTTGTACATAAAAGTTATTTTAATACCAATACAGTCTACTTCTTAATTATGCAATTGAGCTCCACAATAATATCGTAGACTTCTACCATACAAAAATTAGATAAAATTCGAGACGTCCTTCCGAAAAATATATGTAACGCAAACGCACGCACATATATATTATTGATAAAATTTTGGATGAAATTTTAATGAAAATTGGCTTAACTACATACGGATCAAAGAGAAACGAAAAGAGGAAATGAGTCAGCCCTAGAGGCCTTAGGTAAAAAAAGTTTTATTCATAAAAGTCTTAAATTAATTTAATAAATCAAATACTATTTCGCCAGAAATGGCGCATAAAACGTCCTTTGAGACTCAAAAATAAACAGAAGCCAAGAAATTTCATTTAAGAAATCTCGCAGTATTTTAATCTTGAGTGCTTTGCTTCTGAAGCTTTAAAAATTTAAATCCCACCACCACAATAAAGGAGAGTATAAAAGGAAGAGAATATTAAAATCAATCATTTTTCTTCATTTGAGTGGCAACGACGCTAAGCCTTATTTGAGAACTAGACAAAGTGGAAGATTTTGTTGTAAATCTTTAAAGCTGTGGATTCTTTCTAATGTTTTAATGCATTATTTATAACAAAGGCAATATTTTTAAACATTTTTGTGATTATTGATGTTTTTACGGTCGCTAAATTCATGAGCATGAAAATCTAACTAAGAACTTTAAACTTTAAAGCGGTACTTGATTCATTTTAAGATTAATTCTTTTGAAATTATCCGAAAATAAACTTTATAATCGTTTTTTAAAGTACTTTTTGGTGCTTTTATTACACGAATTAAATGTTTCTTAGATGATAAACTACAGTTTCCACTTGAATGTATATTCATTGATTATGAGATATAAACTAACTGCTATTTATATGTGTTGTACTATTTTTATTATAGATTTTTGTCTATATAAGTATTGGTTAAAATGGTATTATTTTTTACAATGTAACAGAGTCGTTTATTGAAATTAAATACGTTTTTTCGGTTTAGATGTAGTATACAGGGTATTTCGAAACTTATGGGCAAAAATTTAAGCGGTGACAGAAAACATCTAAACAGGCAATTTTCACCTCTCAATGAATGATGTAGAGCAAGTGGTGAACCGCTAGACGGCGCTGTAATGGGAAGCTTAAAGCGCGAGTTTTCATACACATCGTCATTTCCAACCGTGGATTTCAAGAGGCTCTGGCCTTTTCCTGATTACTGTACTTCGCCATTCCTGCTGAAATTCATGGTAGAAATGACGATGTGTATGAAAACTCGCGCTTTATGCTTTCCATTACAGCCTTTTCCTGATTACTGTACTCGCATGTCGTCATGCCTTCTGAAATCCATGGTTGAAACGACAATGTAAAAGAAAACTCGCGCCTTATGTTTTCCATTGCAGGCCGTTCAGAGGCTCTCCGCTTTCTCTCCGCCATGCATTGTTCGATGAAAGTTGCTTGTTTAGATGTTTTCTATCACCCTTTAAATTTTTTTCCATCAGTTTCGAAACACCCTGTATATGTCAGCTTATTACACTCCTTTATTTGTGCAGCATTCAGGCCTAATCTGACAATTGTCGCGCATAAAATGTATATGAAAAGCCTCATCGCCATAGAAACTATGGCTTTAATCTGAGGGGGGGGGGGGTATAAGGTATTAGCTCCATCTTTTTCATATTTATTATTTTCTTCCCTTTCCCATTTTCCTTTTTATATTTAAGTAAAATGCTTCTGTATATTCGAGAAAGTATATTTTTAAAATTTATGTCCTCATTTGTTTCTAAATAATCTGCTCAAACAGTGCAATTATTATATTCAGTAAGTTTTATATATTTCCGTTTTAATGTTTATTATAATATGTATTTAAATGTAAATTCGATTTCTTTATAATGAGATGAATTAAATCTCAGATTGCCACGTCGACAATTAAAAAATGTTCCCTAAAACATTTCCTTGAAGATTTATGATAACGCTGATTAATAAGACGTTGTATATGAATGTTAATCATAGTCGATCTGATTTATAAAAATTGCGAATTGAAAGTGGTCTTTAAAGTATTAATATTTATTTAAAAATGAAGAACAGGTTCTTTATGCACCCGGCTTGACACCTTTTTTTCTGTGCGTGATGAAGTTTTTCTTGACAAATTTTGTGCAAATTAATACATTTTTTAGAAATCACTATTTGAATTAAATTGTCGATTATTCGATTTATAATAACTGAACGAAATAATTTCTCCTAAGGGTTGCAAGAAGTGAAGATATGTTAACCGATATACTAAGCTACCACAAAAGCTCAAATATCGCCAAATTTGGTGAAAAAATCCAAACTTAGCGTCTGGGAGTGAAAGACATCTGTTCTGAAAGAGGGTAATTCACTGTTGCCTCAAACAAACAAATCAGAACAAAAGCATAATTCGTTTTTGTCAAGAATTGTTGTAAGATCCAAATAAGTGTTCAAATACAACCCATGCTAATAGTTTTTCTGTTCATTCAATTTTTTTTTTTTTTTTTTTTTTATGAAATCAAAATGCTCTTTCAAAGGAGCAATAAATCTTGGTAATTTTTCAGATGTAAGAATTTATCTTCTACTTTTTAACATAAAAAGAGAATTCAGATGATTCGAATTGTTATTTACTAAGATTAAACTATTTAAATTATGTTATTGGTTCGCGTTTTGTTTACATGAAGAGAAAACAAAAATTCATATTCTCTACGCTCTTCGTGATCAAATTTTCTTTTATTTATTAATTCAACGTAATGGCAACCAATGGCTTTCAGAAATTGTTGCTATCTCCCCCCCCCTGCGATTTTAATCTTTTTTCATAATTCAATTCGAAACTATAATCACTCAAATTTTCTTCATTTGGGATTATGTCAGAATATCAAAATAAGCCGAAACTATTGAACCAAGTTTGAATTTTTGTAAATTTATTATTTTTTATTTTATATTAAACTCTTCATTCAAATAATCTAACTAGAAAAGAATTTTTCAAACTATTCAACAAAATCTAACTCCATAGAAATCTATGTAGAAATTCTTTTTCAAGTCTAATTTTATTTCTATTTCAAATTCTATTATCTGTGTACTTACGAGTGTATTCATAGGTCGGACACATTATTGTGATCACCGTTACAATTCGGAATGAAATAACCAATTGTAACCGATAGTTTTAAGAACTGAACCAAAAAACCAACAGATGGCGCTATCCGCCATAAGACTTTTTCCCAACCTCTAGTTTAGTATTTTTTGTGGTATGCGTGAGTATGTACGTTGCGTGTTGTGTACATGTCTTATATGTATCCCTTATAAATATTGTTGTGATGTATATCCCCCTGCTGTGAATTGAACCCAATAAAAAACGATGATCCCTTCATCTTCTAATCTTCATTCAGAAGATTCCACGCACTCATGCCTCGCGTTACAAAATTTGGTTCAGTTCTTAAAACCATCGGTTACACAATTACAGTAGGCATGCGACAGCACTAGCAGTGGAGGGTACATAAAACCTTCCGGTAGGAAGAAAAAAACATTGCAACAATAGGAGTAATGCAAAACCATGGCAATTTATTTGACGTCCAAAAGGACGTAATCATTGCCTTCCGCGCCAAGCGTAATGGTATTTCCGAAATCGCTAATTGTGTTATCTGTTTTTGTGCCAAGTATACCATGTATGGCAAAATAGCAATATCTAAAATTAGTGACGTGACAAGTGTGGTGCATCATGGGTCACAAAGAACGGATGCTATGGAGATGCATTCGCATGAATAAACGAGCTCTTGTTGACCAACCGAACCAAGATGAACCAAGAGACTGCCAAAAGTCTATCATCAACGACAGTTCAAAAGATGGGCTCAGTAGCAGATGGCTGGTTAATGCATCTATCCTGACGTGACGAAAGCACGAAGTTCTTCACCAGTTCCGTAACTGGACGGGGCAACAGATGGCTTTTTCTGAATAATCACTTTTTAAATCCCATCGGACAGATGAATGTTGGCATCTAAGGCGTGAAACGTCAGAAAACAAGCACCCAGCAACAATGACCAGAAGGTTTCAATGAGCAGGAGGCTGCATTACGGAACAGGGAATGTTTTTGTGACATTTCTTGGGTGTACATATCACAGTGGAAGATACAATTTATCAATGGAAGTTTGTATTTGTCCTTGCGAAACATGTTTGCCTTACTTCCGCATTGCTTTTTTTCAACGGAATGGCGTCTTCTAGAAGGATAATGTGACACATTATACAACTCGCATTGAGCGTCCATAGCTCTAAGAGAACAATAATGAGTCTACCGTGCTCCCCTCTCTCAACTCCTGAGTTTAAGCCTAAGTGGATAATTTATGGGACATTTCGGTCGGGTTGTTCACGTCATAAATTCTCAACCGTGCAGCCTAGAGCAGCTGGTCACGGAACTGTAATCGGATGGATCTCTATCCCTGTGACATTCCAGTACCTCATTGACTCTTCCAGCCTATTTGTCAGAGGTTGCCCCGCAAAAGGTGGTTATTTATGCTTTCGACTGGTAATCACATTAATGTGTGAACTGTATAGTATTTAATACTTCTTATAAATAGAATAGTTTACTTTGATACAAAATATCTGGCATTTAATTATATTGAAATAGTTGGAATAGAAAACAAGTTCCTGGTCGATGAGTAAAATTTATATTAAAACCACAACAATTTACCTTTTTCAATTTCTCTTACATATTTCTTCGCAATGACTTTGGATGTTTGTTCTACGTAAAATCCAACATACCCAAACGCAATTTTGTTGCTTTTTTTCCACTTCAAAAGAACTGTATTGAATGATAAGATTCTATTCGCGCTTAAATTTCGAAAGGAAATCTTAAAAAAAGATAATATGCAGCAAGAAGCATCTCAACAACTCTACTCCAACATGTATCTTTCGCGAGTAGTTTCTTCTTGTTACTCTGTAGACTTCTCTCACAGAGGATTGAGCTGATCAGGACTTTATTTTAAAAGAAGGTGTTTAGGAAAGAAAAGAGGATGGTGTGAAGAATCTGCCACTTCATCGCGCCCCCCCCCCCCCATCCATTTTTTTTTTATTCAAGTGTTTGCGATTGTCTGTGGGAAAAAGCGTTGAGAAGTTTCGTAAAGGCTTTGCTGAAGTCAAAAATCGTTTGCTTTTAAGAGTCTTGTTTTTGAATTAAGCTCTCTTGTGAAGGGTGTATACCTTTTTCCAAGTTGGAATCTTTTCTTTCTTCGTATAAGATTGAAAATTCTTTTGAATTTTCCGTCTTTTTTTAATTGGAGCTTTTTTTCCTTTTCAGGAAGACTTATTTATTGTTGGCAATGTGTTCATGAAATAAGTGATCAAAATATACAAAATTAGAGGGAAGGTGTATTTTTTTTTTTTATCTTTTCTTTTACGCTTTTAAAAGGTTCTTTTTTAAGCAAGTGAAATTTGTGTTTGGATTTATTCAATGTTTTTTTTTCCCAATGGTTTTCACGAGCTCTTAAAAAATGTGAGAAATATTGTGATTAATGATTAATACAAAGTTGCTTGTAGGTAAAACAAACATTCTTTTAGGATATTTCTGAATTTCAGAAGAGAAAGAAAACCAAGTCAATAAATCTGCTTAGGGCATTGAAACAAGAAAGGAGTTTGCTTAGTATGATATTTTGACTAGTTTGTAAGGGTTATTAAAATGTGTGTGTGTGAGAGAGAGAATTAAAATTTGCACGTTAAAATAAATCATCGCGTCAAGTTTTTTTATAAAAAAAATAATCTTTTAATTCTTTCTCATTGTAATAAAATCTTAATGCCAATCATTTTTATAATTTTGATGTATTAATATCAATATCTCGTATTGAGAATTTTACTCGCTCCTAATATTATTTATTACGCACTTTCACATCGACGTACCAATCATCCGCCCTTACGATCCAAAACAGGAGTCGGGGGGGGGGTTGAGTGGTTTATGTATTTTAAAAAAATATTCACTCTTTGTATAATGTATGTATTATAGGAGAAACAATAATAATTTTTTTCCAGGAACAATTTCTTACATATTTATGAATGCGGGTTTTTTTTTGTTAAGTATAATTTTACATTCCGCACTTTCAGGCGTACTTTAATTTTCAGTAAATACAATACATATAACGTATATTTAGAATTAAATACAATAATTATACGTACAGAGGTTGAATTTTTGAGTTTGATGTGCAATTTTAGTTAAGCCATGGGAATGAATATAATGACCCTAAAATCACCGTTTTCGTGAAAATGTTCGAAAGTTTCTTTATTACTTTTTATTTAAACCCACATATTTACGATTTCAAAAATGATTTGCATTTGTATCTAGGATAGTTAGTTAATTATATAATTTTTTCAAAAAACATTAAAATCTTTAATTGCATTTTTTGGAAAACTGCGGTTTTAATTTAATTAATTAATTTATTTTTTGATTATGGAAAATCTCATTTCTTAAAAAGTATATCATATACTCAAACGAAATTTTACCACAATGTTTTGTATATCTCTAGGTATGTTGCGAACCTCAATCATATTTTTAAATATATAACTATTTATTTTGGAGCTATTTTTATTTAAAAAAGTGATATACCTCTTTTTGTAAAATCATGTTGTGCTTGTAACTTTTGGTATGACTCAATAAATTTAAGGGATAACTGCGTTTTTCTTGCTTCACAGCACAGATATGTTATATTAAATATATTGCTGAAACAAAAAGTGAAGCATATTAATTAGAATTTGTTATATGAACATCAGCGTAAATGTCAATTTTTTCTAAATTTTAAAACAAATACGGCCGAAATTTGAAAAAAATAAAATAAAGTTTTTTCAAATGACTTTTAAATTTACATTTTTATAGACCACTCTCACTAAAATTAAGTGTTTCACAATTTTTTTTTAAATAAAATGTGTTACAAAGGTAGGCACATACCTTACGGTATCCCCCTACCTTTAAAACGCGATTTTCGGTTAAAAAGTCGATTTTCTTTGTTTACGGTCTATTGTTAAAGCCGGAATTCTTAGCTTTCCAGAACAGCTTCAATTTTGTTTCTATCTTACATAGAACTTGAGCTATAAGCAATTTAATAATAGTCTGTGTCAAATTTTAGAACTGGATGTAGCATTCTGCGACCGGAAATAGAACTTTAATGTTTGTTTTTCATTGATATTTTATGTAATATTGCCATCAAAATATCTTTCATTATGCAAGATGAGTTTCCTAATACCCAAAATGCAAATGAATATTTTTATGGTGCAATATGATAAAGAATACTTAAGGAAATTTTTGTTTGTTTGAAAACTGTAATATTGGGTGCATATGATGCAATTATACAATTTAACGAAGGACATCAAGGCTGCTTAAAAGTCTTAAATAAGCTGAACATTGAAAATCCGGGCTTTTTCACTGTAAAGGGATACAAAAAGTTGGATTACAATCGAATCAGGGAATTCAAGCGTCATACAACACTTGTTACATGTAAGCGTAGGAAAGTTTTAAAGGCCATCAGGAAGAAAAAGATAACTTACTTAAATAATGCAGATAGTGAATTTTATAAATCAGGGGCCTTTTAATGTTAAATGTTTATTTAATTAGGAAGGCTTCTGGGATGAGATGTATTTTCAGCTTTTTCTCAAAATCAAGATTTTCATATTTTGTTTCAGCGCAAAACATCATATTGAAAAAAGTTATGTATATAATGCTATGAAACTTTCATGGAATACTCTATGAAAGTGAATTCGGGACTTGAACCTCTCCTATTGTTATAATGCGATTACTTTGCATTTTATTGATGATAAAATTCATAACTTGTCACAAATTTATATGGTTTTTCTGTATGTTAAAGTACGACTTCCTATAAATATTTAATTTTCAGGGATATAATTGTGAGAGAGGGCAAATCCTAAATTAGATTCAATTCATCATAATAAAATTTACAGAATTGAAATATTTCAATTTAAATTTCAGTTTTGGTGTTTTGCACAAGTGCCGTTTTACTGTTATTTTTATGTATTTTTTAGCTGAAATATTAAAAAAAAATTGATTTATGGAAATTTTACGTTATATTTTAAGTTTTTAACCATATCTTATAGTATAATGCATATAAAAATTTATTTTTTCAATTATTTAAAAAAAAATCTTCTTTGAAGGTTGGCGGATACCTTAAGCTGTGGTTTCCTAAGAAAACAGTGTCGTTATCTAACGGCTGTAATATTGTGGCGGATGACGCAAATGCAATGCAAAACGCTGTCTATACATTGGTTGGTTTTATTAATGTCGCACTAGAAGCGATCTCGTAATTTTGAGACTCGGTCAAGTGACAAGGGTGACACTTGAGTTGGCATCTTATTCTCCTAACTTCCCCACCACACCAACGGGAGGACCTACTGTCTATGCAAATCAGAGACGTGGTTTACTCACATTCAACGTCCTTTGGAAATCAAGCCATAGGGTTTCATAGAAAACATTTTAATGTCGTCATCCATCGCAATATAGCAGCCGACAGATAACGGCTCCGCTTTCCTACGAAACCATAGCTTTACGGCCTTTCAACGTGATTGTCTAACAGAAACTTTAATGATCGTGGGAACCCTGTATTTTAATTTCCCTGTTTCTTATTTTTAGTTTAACTAACATAGATATCAATATAGAATATTTTCAAATATTTAAAATTTCAATTTAACTTCATTGTCTGGTTCTGTTTTGCATTCTATTAAAAGATGGTTTGCACTTTTATTTTTTCAGCATTACATTGTGCTTCATATTTTTATCCTGTTTTGTGAAACATCAAACATTTAACATTGTTTTAGATCGTTAAATCATTTATTAAAATGTTAACTGTGGTATAATATAAGTAAATTTTATAAGGTACAGATTTTTCCGGCAATTTAAAGCTAATTTTTTGAAACCTGGAACATAAATATTTAATGTAAGACAAACATCCAATAAAGGTGTTTGCTTTAATATATTATAAGGGAATAAACAGTTTCGTCAATAAATCCCTAATTTTCTAGTATAAATTTTTACGAGAAAGTTTTATATTGTTATAACATGTAAGGTCGCTCTAAGGCTATATCTTGCTTTTTAAGGCATCTACGCGTGAAACGTTTGTATAATTTAGCATTTCAAATTTTAAGGCACTGGGGAATCCAAGAAAAACGTTATTTGTTATTTTTCTAGGTTAGAACCCAGTTTGAAAAGAGAATTTAAGACTTTGAAATACATCTTATATAATCTGATGTTTCAAATCAACTTTTTTATGGATCAAACAATTTTTTCTGCGAAACATTTTCTATTAATCTTGACACGCGTCTAACCTGCGTCTTTCATTAAAAGTTCAAGTCGAGTGTACAGTTCAGTGTCAGTGAAGTGGAAGACAGAATTTCTTTATCAGTAAGTTATTCTGAAGGGTGCACGAAGAAAACTGACATGTGACTGAAACTTAAAAACCGATACTTTGCTCTATAATAGAGTTTCCAAATGGTGGTTTACAACCCTGTATTGGTTCACGAAAAATATTGCCAAGTGGCCACATCTTTGCTTCATAACATCGCAATTTTCAATGCTATGCGAATTATCTTTGTGATATTTATGTTTTGATCTTGTATAACGTATTTCCTTTAATATTTAACTCTACAGTCATCTTAGAGCTCCCGTCCACCCGCCATTTTGATTTCGTGGACGTAATGTTAATCCTCTGGAATTTCGACTTTAATTCTTTCGTCTTTACTATTTGATCTATTTGAATGCAATAAAGTGCATCTGAAAGAGCAAAAAATAATGATTGCTTCTGTGGAATTACTTTCCCCCTCCGAGTTTTAAAAATATTTAAAAATATATTTTAAAGACCGGAAAACTCTCAAATGAATCATTAAAATATAGGTAAAAATATTTTTAAATATCGGAGGAGGGGGGAATAATTCTGCAGAGGCCTTCCTTTTTTTTGCTCTTTCGAATGCACTTTATTGCATTCAAATAATTCAAATAGTAAAGATGTGAGAATTAAAGTCGAAATTCCATAAAATTAACATTACGTCCACGAAATCAAAATGGCGGGTAGACTTGATGTCCAATAGTCAATAGGTTCAAAATCCCAATTGAAGATATGTCAAGTATAGGACAAAACTCTTTAATCACCAAAGAATAGATAAGGTCGCTTTCCTTCTCGAACTCTTCTTAATTCAATCAATCCTAGTTTACTGGTATATTCGAATTATAAAGTCTTAACTTACCATATCACTAATTTCTGTTCAAACATTTCTCTATTATAGCAAATTCTCTTTCAACCTAAATGTTTAATTGTGAATCTTTATTTGTGAATCTATGTCAATTATATATCACTATCTCTTAATTCAATTTGTTACACTTTTTTTTTATCTTCATTAATTTATTTTACTACATTTCATTTGGGTTATGAAGAAATCGTAATGAATGGGTTTTCTTTAACTCACATTGTATGTCTCGATCAAAACTTTAAAAGCTTTGTTCTCACATTTCAAAGCAATAAATTTAACTGAAATTTTCGATACACGATTGTTTTGGATGACAATACGGTAATTTAACTTTTATAAATAAAAATAAATTGATTAAAAATAATTTCTTAAAGAATTAAATTTTACACCAAGTTTCTCGCCAAGTCGATAAATTGTCTCTGAATCCAATGGTTAATTGAGTTTAAAAAATGTACACGTATTTATTTAGATGATAAATTTAAAAAAAACGTCAAATAATAAAATAATTTTTTAAAACTAATTATTAAATAAATTTCCGTTTGCTTTTAAAATTTAAGGTATAAAAAATTTGTTACGCAAAGTGTGAAGTTTGAAAGAAAACCAATGTTCAAAAAACTCGTTTCTTACCGGTTTTATATTATTTTATGAATTCCAATTACCAAAAATTCATTGAGGTTAGTGAAGAGAAAATCGCGAATAGCCCAAAGTCACAACCTTACAAGGTATCAGTGATAATCTTTTTAAAAGGCAAGAGAAGTTTGTAGCTGCTGCGAAAGACTTTAATTTCTGATCATGCCGTGTGGAAGCTGGTAATTACATACAAGTATGAAGCAAACAGAACTGCAGAAAGAATATAATGTGAATTCATTGCCAGATGAGACTTCAGCTTCTATTAAGGAGCATTAGCTAACTTTAGAGACTAGCATTAATGAATATTTTTTCTTCAATAAACAACGACAAAAAAATTTGATGGTGAATCTATTTATATTTAACGTAGAATCCAAAGCAGAACATCCGGTTTTAGATGTTAAATCAATCAATGGATTGTCATGTGACATATCACTCATAGACATGTACGAGAGAATACCTCTCATGAATTTTCGGCTGTCATATTGTCAAGAGTACTCAGAAATGGCTGTATGTATATGAGTGTATGTTTCTAAAGCATAAAAGGAAAATTTGAAAAAGAAAAATTAATTAGCCACCATTTGTTCAAGTAACAGTTCTATATTTGTTGACCTACAGTAATTTCCTATTCTTTTATTCTAATGAACTAGATTCACGGGACGTCGATGTTGCAGTTGGTTTCCAAACAATCGTTTTGCGGCGGCTCTCTTTAAAAACAACGCTACAAGTTAAAACGCGTGAATAACTATCCTAAGAGAGACGTTCCTTTTATAATAGTTGGTAAAGCTACCGGCCGACTTAATTCTGACCATAACTCTCTCCCCTACCACAGGTTTGGAAAATCACCCAATTCCAAAGTGGAGGCCCAGATTTGAATACTAGATGGCAGCACAGCCTAGAACTACTTGTTGCACATTCCCCCGACGCAAAACACTTGCCTCTGTGTGTCTAAGACAACCGCTGGTAAATTACGACTGGTAACATTCAGACTACGACGCAGATATTAAAGAGACCCGCCACTCAGAGATAGGCGATGACGTCAAATATAACCTGTTCCATGCAAAACTCAAAACAACAGGAAGGGAATGTTCTTCGAAATCAATGGATCAGGGTTCGAAACAGCCGCCGGCCTTCCAAGGTCAATATCTCTATCCCCCTCTGCTGGTAGAAAACACGTAACAACCGAAAATTCAAGCGTCACATTGTTGTCAGCCTTTGTGTGTGAGAGTTTTATACAGAAACATACTTTTGAAATACACATTTGCTACTATACATATAAATGCAAAAGAACACTTGATTTAAAGTATATGCATAAAATAAAAAGAAAGTTAAATACTTTTTCAGGGAATCGTTTCAGGGAATGCATGCAGTTTTCTGATTATTAAATTTAAAATTGTTTATGTAATTTACAGTTATAATTAGTACGAACATTGTTGTCAACTTTGATTTCAGTAGCAAACATGTGATCTAAACTGTCATTGACTGTAATTAATTGAATTCGTTTTATATTATTATGACAAAAACTTCTTTCTTCTTTGTGTTAACTATTTTTTCTCTCTTTTTAGGTAAGTAATGAAATTTTCTCCATTAAATCCTGTTCTTCCGTGAGGTAAGTTACTTGCTTAAAAATAGAGATAACGATATTCCGGAAAATGAAAGAATTTTTTTTTTGCCCTAAGAAAAACTATAAAATATACGTAACGATTTATGTTTCTTAAGTGAAATAGAGCTTCCAATTTATTCATAAAATAAACTTATTTCCCAATTAATTTACATTTTCTCTTCTTCGAAACGAAACACGATTAAATCGATAATCCTTAACAATCTCTTTATTATTAAAATCACTTTCCTAACATCAGAAAGTGACACAAAGTAAATAACATTTTTGAATAAAGTACCTTAAAATTGCAAGAATAACTGAATGTTATATATATTACCACAAGAAATGAACTTTGCTGACTTGAAAACAAGATAATATAACGGCTGTTTCGAATAACTTGTTTCTGAAAAATGTTGTTGTGTAGACAGTACACACAACAACTCTTTGTTAAGAATGAGAAATGTATGCTAATATATTCATATATGTTTGTATCAGGTGGAACTTGAGTAAACTTGGATGGTTTGAGCAAAATAAATTTGAGTTTTGGAACCGGTCGGTGTTTTCCAATGTATTTTATTTTTTTTCCTGTGATCTTTGATTCATAATTTAAGGCGAAAGGAATTTTCATATTCCTCATCTTGAAACCAAAATGATTTTTTTTTAAAATCCTCAGTGGCATTTTAAGCTTACCTTGAATTAATTATTTCCCTGAGATTTCACAAATCCCACTTGTTTTTATCGTATTTTTAGTTTGTCAATACGTTTCTGCACATGAAAGACTGTTGTATCATTTCTCATATTTTGGATATATATATATATATATATATAAACTACAGAAAAGGGATTAATGGTTAATGGTTCGTTTTGTTATTTGCTTAGAGGAGGGGTTCAGAATTCAATGATTAGACGGATTTTTCAAAGATTACTTTTAATTAAGGAATATTATAAATACAAATAGTTTACAAAACTAAATTCAGGTTATGGGATGCATATATTACATATGGATCTATCACATCGTACGTCTTAATACCACGCCCTCGCTCTTGCTTCTCGCGGTCAAGGTGTGAACCCCTTAGATAAGGCTACAAAGTAAAGTTCGTTTTTGGCGCCCTCTAGTATAGGGAAGCATTACAAATGTATATTCCTACACACACACTTATATATATATATGTATATACACGCTCGATAGAATTGGTAGAAGAGTGTGAGTAAACGAGTAAATGGTGGAATTTAATTGTGCAAGAACCACAAGTGGCTATACTGCGTCAAATATGGTGTTACTGTGATCTAAAGGCTTAAAAAGTATAAAAAGATAAAAAATCTTTATCTGGAGGAGGGTCGAAAATAGAGAAGGATTCCTACGGTATGACAACACGCGTCACTCTGTTTACCAAGAGATAGTAAGCCCACAAGCCCCTGAGGTAGTATGGTTAGAAGAAATGTATGTAATTAATTGTATAAATATTTAATTTATGAGTTAAATCAGGTGCGTATAAGGATTACTTACCATAAAGTAAGACAAGGGTTAAATAGTGATTGTTCCCTGAATAAAATACTTCGATTGTTGCCTATTGCTGACTTAATCTTCATTTGATTGTGTAATCTTGTGATTCTGTAAAAACGCATAATAAGTGGCAATAATAAGGCAGTGTTACGACATTTTAATCGATAATGTACTTTTGTTTCTGACCTTCTTTTCCCCCTTCTAGTAAAAACAAAATCTTAATAATAGTGCAAACACACATAAGAAACAATTTTCCCTTTTTTTTATGTGTCTAAAATTGCTTTATTGTGCTGGAGGCTTTAAAGTCGTATGAAGTTTTTCATAATACATCTTATTGTATTGGAATTCTTACAGATTTATTTTTCTTATTTCTTAATTTAAAACTCCAAACCCCAAATGTATTTGAGATAAAAATAATAGCAAATAGTTTATTCTACTTTTATTTATTCATTGCATTTGACAAAATCTTCGAAGAAACTTAGACATAAAGCTTTTAAAGTAGAAAAAATAAACTGCAAGAATGCATTTTATGTTGGAACATTTGCCAATTTTTATTGGTTTCCATTCGAAAATTATAAACGTAGTTGAAACTCGGACAATATTAAAGAGTTTTTTTATGAAACAATTTGTGTTTTTTTATTTTATTTATTTATTTTTTTTTATTATTATTGTGACTTAAAAAGGGTTGAACAAACTTTTTAGTACTATATTGCTTTTCGTCCGGAACTTAAAAATGTCATTTTTGTTTGAAATTTACGAACTTTTGTCATCATCTTTATTTAATTCTAATACCATCTCTTTCCTTATAATTAAATAGCCAATAAGTATTAAACTCCAATTGAAGATACGCTTGAGCAAGATAAAATACTTTAATTATTACTACAGAATACATAAAGAGGCGCTTTCTCTCTCTCTTGAGTCCCCCTTACCTCGCAAATCTTAGATTATAATTTAAGAATGAAGTCTTAGCTTACCAAATCACTTGTTCTGATTCAGCAATTCTCACTTTGTATCTTTGTTCTTAGACTAAGAATAACTTCAATCTTAAAGATTAATTATGATATTTAAATCCAATTTACGAATAACTATCAGTCTACCTTTATCTCTATCTCCCTTCATTTTCGTTTAAATTCCGTTTCATTTACATAGCACTATCTCTAATTCATTTCACTTCTATCTTCATTTAATTTACCTAATCACGTTTCATTTTGGTTGAGTAGAAATTGTAATTTCGTCCAATTCTAATGACTATACAGTCTTCGACGTTAGTGAAGAAAAAATCACGAATAGCCCAACGTCACAAAAAGATAAAAAAACTGAACTTCTATTGGGGGTTTGTTGTAATGGTTCTAATGCAAAACTATATTTAGTTTTAATGAAAATTATAAAATATATTTAATGGGGTAGGGATAATAGCATTTTTCTTGTTGCAAAAGTCTGTTTTTATTATTTTATGTACTTAGACGTGAAATTAATACAAAGCTATAATTATGTTGATAAAAAATATAAAAAGAAAAATATGTAAAGGTTCAATATTTAAAGGACAAACAAACTAACAGACTTTCAAGTTTGTATATTAACTTTATCTATATTTTTCATATATTATATTTATTTATATATTATATTATTACATTTCAATTTTATTTATGATCGTTTCTTTTCCATCCAAAAGAAACGATCATATCGTGTGTTTAAATTCTAACATAAAAAGTGTGATCTTCCTGATTATTATATAACAAAAAATGTAATGTATTCTATAAATTTTGATGCATTATATTTGTTACATAATTGTTTTTCTACTCTTATACATATTGTGTTAAACTATGGTATAACAAACATATAACTTATTCGATCTCTTCAAAACATTTTATCTTAAAGCAGTTTCTAAAAGTACATGAATTTTTCATAAAGATTTAGTTGTCACGGGCTTGTAGAGGATTTATGATCATTAGCTAGGACCGTCTCCGAAATCAATTATCGTGTGCCTTAAATATAATGGAACGTTACTGTTTATTTTTCACATTATGCGGGACTTTCAACCAGTCGTTTTCATTCAAAAATGACGTGTTGGTTTTTACGTTGTAATAACTAATCTTGTCATTAAACTATATTATTTTTTCCAAAGCAGTTTTAATTTATTTGCAAGTGATTTTATAATACGATTTTCGATACAAAATAAAGTAATTTAGATTTATCCTGAAGTTTTTTTTTAGTTTATCCAAATTATTAAGGTATATAAACTTATTAAAACTAATGTGATGTTTAGTTTGTGCAAACGATTAGAATACATTATTTTTTATTAGCATTCATATTTAGCTTTAAGATTCTATCGTTTCGTGTATGTAAATAGTTTGAGAACCAAAAACACCAAGACGAGAGCTCCAGATTAAAATGAAATTTAATACTCAATGACACAGATAAGAGATTCCCTTGATCCCAAAAAGTCAAAACAATTAAACACAGTGAGTCAAATTAGACAAATATAGTGCAACTTCAATAGCGCGTCGGACCGTCTCTTGCTGCAATACATGCCGCAACACGATCCGGCATCGAGTTGATTAGACGTCGGACATTGTCCTGAGGTAGATGGGCCCACAAATCTTGGACTTGCACCTCCAAATCAGATACAAAGTAGTGTTTCACGCGACAACGTGGATGGAATAGCACCGTTCACCAGGGCGTCTTCAAACCCGTACGTGGTTGTCATCCGAACTCAAAACAAACCGGGATTCATCACTACCACTGTTTGCCAATCTGTGGCATTCTACGTCGCTCTGGCTTGGCATCACTGTAGACAGAGTCGCCTATGTTTCGGTGTTAATGTCAGTACACGAAAACGGCACTTGGATTGCAGTACGCTTCCGCATGGTGTCTGGAAATGGCTTATGGATCAACTGGGAACCCTACATCTGATTGTATTGTGGAACCTCTCACTTTGGGCGCTTGCTGCACAATTCTCCTATTTTAGCGTACTGTTCGGTGCGATTTTAAAAATCACGCCAAGATGGCGCCAAACGCACTATTTTCAAACTCGAAGCTGTTTCAACAGGAAACAAGATGGCCTTTTGTCAGATGACTAAAAGAAAAAAAAAAAAAAAAAAAACAGTAAAAATGTTGAGTTTTGATGAAAACGTGTAAATAGCACAAAAGCACTTTGAAAAAAAATGTGCGATTTCCAAACTCTAAGTCATTTTAACAGAAAACAAGATGATATCAGAATGGCTATTTCCTAACATTGCAATCGAAAGAAAGATAGAGATGTAGGAATGAATTAAACAAACAAAAAAAAAAAGCATTGAAAACTTCTTAAAAAAGAGAGGTAACAAATCACTGACCTTAAACGGTGACTGTCGCGATGCTTTTCTGGAAAAGTAACGATGAAACGGATTTTCCGTTTGCTTAGCCTGATTTTGTAATGGACGTTTGATTGTATACCACATTTACCATAAAAAGTCATGAAATTCATTGTTCTTAAGCCAGAAATAGTTTCTCTAATTTTCTTTTGATGCTGATTTTTCCACCTCTCTGTAACAACATTCGGTCACGTAACGATCAATCGGTATTTCGCCTAACGTGATTTGTAATGGACACTTTATTACCGACCACGTTTTTTTAAAAAAAAATGTCGTTCAAGTGTGCGAGCTTCCGGTGAAGAGTCCAGTCCAGCATGAAAAGACCAAGACGAGAAACGGGATTGTTCATCCAGTAGGGTTACCAGAAAAACAGCTGTCGCGCGATTTCACGACATTCTAAGACATTTTTGACAGAGTTGCCAACTTGGCGATTAATCGCCAACGAAATTTTTTTCCGTCGCCAAAAAGTACTCTAAATTCAGATCTAACCCGTTCGTCTAATCTCGTTGTCTTTTTGTTGCTTCGCACATGGGTATCATCTCGTTCCATTATTCCCGACATATTCTGGCGGCACACTCCGAACGATCGACCTTTCGAGCAACATGGCGCTTCGACCAGCCTGCTGTTTTTTTCATGCCGATGATCCGGTCCTTCTCAAACTCGCGTAACTGCCCGAAATGTCTTTCCACACACGCGTATACCAGACATTTTTCTCTTACTAAAGTCCTTCTAGAGTCGGAATGTATAGTTACGCTTATTAATCTCCCACTATGCGCCAGTTTATTAAGGACTCTTTTCCTGATTGTACCGTTACTGCAGGGTGGCATTGGAACCAAACATGGATCATTTTCATACCGGACATCATTTTAATTACTTGGAAAGTTTCACGATTGTAGCTCGCTTTCTTCTGAGTGTGTGTTATTTTCAATGTTCCTGAACATTATTCGAAGTAATATATTTATATATTTTTTATACGAAATGATTATATATATATATACTAGCTGATACCCGCCCGTTTCACTGGACAGACGATAATATAATATTTTGGAACCTATACGTAAAATATCAAGAAAAATTTTGAATTTTTAAAACATTAATGATAATTTAAATTTAAAATTTTAAGAAATTGATTGTCTGTAATAATCGTTATCCACGACTTTCAAATATATGAGGGAAAAAAAAATTTAGTAAAAAGTCACCCCATATATATATAATATGGATAAAATTCATTCCATCGTACACATGTTACATCTAGTCTTGCCAAAGATGCAACATTTTGTCAGAATATTCATCATGTGCTTAACTTTCAAATGAAATACCCTCGCAATGACATCTTGTCTATCATAAGACTTTGACCTTGCCTCAAGAGATCTTTGATTTCTGACCATTTAGGATTGCAAGTGACTGCAATCCTAAAAAAAAAGTTGAGCAAGTCGGGACGTCTAAAATGTCTTACGTATGTCATAGCGTCTTGAGTTCGTTCATGCATGTAGCGAGGTTCTCCTGTAAAGGAAGATAGTATTGCGCATAAGCTACACCGTAAAAAGTCGCCATTTTAGTATTTTTCAAATTCCCACTAAGTTTTGGAGCTAAATTCACCGACCGAGGGATTCTAAACTCATTTATTTCGATCGCTAAATATGTACGTTTCCTGTTTTCGACATGCACGAAATTTCACATAAAGAGCCCGTTTACCCAAATCTTGCCAATCCCCCATCAGCTCTTCAATATTAAATTATTTGGTATTTTTCCATTTCGCACGTGCAAATCTCAGCAAGTAAATTTAATTGGTGAGAATACACAGTATACATATAAAAAAAATATATTCCGTTTGGCGTCGGTCATATAATTTTTGGCGATAAAGTCGCCAAAATTACATAACCCACGGATAAGAGTAGATTAATGGATGAAAATTACAATTTGGATAAAACTTCCGTAAAATCCGTTCTTAGTGAGCGTCTACATCGCAAAATGAGTAACTAGGCTAAATTTCAAGTCAATCGGTTGCATAGTCTTAGAGATCTCGTGATGAGTCAGTCAGTGGTATTTCGCTTATGTATATATATATATATGTGTGTGTGTGTGTATTTCGTATATGCATTTGTTTCATTTTACAAACCTGTACTTAGTCTTACAGTTTTACCAAATATTAAAATAATGCAAAACTTTTTTGATAACCAAATTCGTTCTGATATTCGTTTATGTTATCTGTATTCAAAAAGTTCCTTATTTTTTAATTTGCCTCGAAAACACACGCACACACTCACAGAGAGAGAGAGAGAACAAAGGAATACAAGAACATGCGACCTAATCTAAATCTGGAAAGTTTACTGTTTATTCTTTATTATAGAAAAATGTTGTAACTATAATAATAAAAACGTGCTTTACAAATACAATTTTTCTCCATTAAACTTTAAAAGAGAAACTATGTTTCCTGACTGAAGCAAAAAATGTTATAGTAAAAAGTACTGACTATGATACAGGAGACAAAGTATATAGTCATAGAATGAAACAAATCTTTAAAATATTATTTTTATTTTGAACAACAAATTGTGTAACTTTTTCACAGATGAACATGTTTTATTGAATTATATTTTTAAGGAATATATCGAAAAATTCTTATCTTTTGTATCCTTGGCTGAAATGCTTCACGATTTTTATTTTGGATTTTGAAAATTTATTACTCAAAAGAGATTCAATGTTTCTTTATGTACTTATTTCTGATGTGAAATAATTCTGGAAGAATAAGATTTTTATTGTTACCTAGAATCTGGAAGAAACTATCAAATAAGGTTTCGGGCTCTATATGTGCAACAAATGCGTGTGATAAAATTCAAAATTGAATAACATATTTTGAAAAATTCAATTCTATGTTTTTTTTAATTCAGTGATTTTTGAATACATTATATGAAACATAAAACCTGATATCAAACAAATGAGTGTTAAAATTATATTTTCTATGTATTTAATTTAGTTATAATTCTATATTTATGTTATAGAAATGAGTTTAAATTTTCTTTAATTAGCAATGATAAAAAATATAAAATTTTTATTAAATTGTTTTAATAAATATTATTATAAATTGTTAAAAATGATTAATTTGAGGTTCTCGATAGTTTAAGATATGTCTAATGGTTTCAAAGAATATTTGTGTGTCATAGAGGATATATGTTTAAATACATGTAATTTATTCTTCATTAAAATGCCTTAAACCTCTTTAGTTATTCATAGGCTCCTAGAAAGGGTTCGCATTTTAGAAATTAAATTAAATAGTAAAGTGAACATGTTTCAATGCATTAAAATTTACTAAAGAAATAAAAGTTTCATACTTCAAAATAAATATGCAAGAGAGTTAACTTAATAATTTTGAATAGTTAATGAGTTTTAAATCTTCTATTTAATTAAAGTACGTCCTTTTCAATTAAACAGAAAAGTTTGTTATGTATCTTAGGGGAATAGAAGATTATAAATCATTATGCTTACAGTATTTGTCTATAAGAGAGAAAGAAATATGTAACATTACATAACTACATGAAGAAAAAAAAACGTATGTAATATTAATATTTCATTTTATATTATTTCGTAATATTACATATGAAATACGTAATATTACGAAATGTATGTATATTAAATGCTTCTATTTTATTAAAATATGACCATTTCAATAAAAGAGAAAAGTTTGCAATGCATCTTAATTGGAGAGAAGTTTATGAATCATTAAGTTTACAATTTGTATATGCGTGCAGTATTTTTATATAGCAAAAAGATGTATGTAATGTTATATATAATATGAATAAACATAACACAAATTTTGTGACGTTGGGCAACTCGCTATTTTCTCTTCACTTACCTCGGAGACTTTTAATAATTTGAATTGAATGAAATCACAATTTCTTCCCAAACAACATGAAACGTTATTATGTAAATTAGATGAATATAGAAATAAAGTGAAGCGAATTAGAAGTAATGATTTCTAAATAAATAGAATTAAAGGAAAGTGAAGGGAGATAGAGAATAACGTTTGGCTGTTATTAAATTCCTACTATTAGTTCACACTCTCCCTAAAGATATCTTGTTCAAGTTTTCAATCGTTAATAAAATACTTTTTATTCATCCACTCGAGTTCAAATACATTTTGTTAAACTTGTAGTAGACGACACTTGATGTTAATACAGTTTTTTCCAAATATTAATTAAATTTAATTGGGGAAAATGCAGTTGAGCCCAATCACTTGGCGCTGTTTCTAAAATTGCCAAACTTGGCGATTTTTTTTTTTTTTTTGACTGCACTTTAAGTCCGCGAAGCAGACCAGGGTAGCCACATTTGGCAAAATACCGCCAAATAATTCCTGTCACCAAGGCTGTTTGGACTAAACTGCATTCCAACTATTTAATTTACCGGATGAATTAAGAAACAAGCCAATGCTTCTACTATGTCATTTGTCTTGCAATGGCAAAGTTGGTAGAGTGTCAGCGTCGAATCTTCATGCCTTCTGATTGAATCTCGTCGAAGCATAAAATTTTTGTGTTTGATTTTCAAATAATTAATTTTAGTTTTACATGGGAGAAAAAAAATTCTCTTATATAATGTATTTAGCAGGATATAAATTTAGGAACAAATACCGTCAGTGATGAAGCGTGTAGATCGCTGGAAAAGAATTTCCTTTCCCACTTAATATTGTGATTCTGTCATATGTATATACGTATTTATATTAATTGTAATTACTTAATAGAAAGTAATTAAAATAAAAAATTTCTTTGTTGACCTAAGTAGGAATTGACTCAATTTTTTTTTTATATTATTTGTTGATTTATAATTTTATTGAAGCACCGAAATTAGTTAAATTGATTGAAAATATTAAGATAAGAATCGGCTGCTTTTTTGGAATTCGAGCGATCTTATCTATGCTTCTTTTATGAATAAAGTATTTTATCTTATCTTGCGTAACTTCAAACTGAATTTCGTAATTAAAAATGGTTTTTTTTAAAAGGAGCAATAGCCGTGGAAATAAATAACGAAGGCAGTCGTTTCAATTAGTAGACAAACTTGGATAATTAGAAGCTGAAGGGATCAAAGAGAGTAATTCCAATTATCCAGAAAAGCGAATTATATATGTTTTTTTGAAGAGAAAAGCTTAATTAAAAAAAAAAAATGAATAATTTCGCGTTCAATGGTGGAATATTTAAGCTTTATTTTACGAAATATATGTACAATAAAATATATGCATTTATATTTCACAAATAAATCTAATATCTTTACTGCATACCTTACCAAGTTACAACGTTTTTTTTAAAAAAAAAATCATGCATTTCTTACGTTCCTCTTTGAATGCAGTATTTTTGAGTCATTGTACATTGATCCAACTATCATGAGATGAAAAAATAGAATCTAAGTACGACTGGCCTTCAGAAAAATCTACATGTACTACAGCTTTCTATTGTAGTAGGTCCAATGCACTAGCTTTTACAGTAACTATTTGAAAAGAATCACCCACAAAATTATTCACAACTTTTTTCTTTTGTCTTAATGATAAATTATAGTGACTAGTAACAGATTTCAATTATCCAAAATATCGAATTACAGCAGTTTCACTGTAACAAAATACTTCTCTAATCTTTGAAACAGAAATGATGCGTGATTATGTACTCAAGTGAGTTCAATTCTTAATTAAACGGTTGAAGCGTGTATTAAATTTTAATGTAGATTTGCTTAAATCTATACAGCGAACTCCTGACTACTGTGTGGCCACGGCCTAATGGTTATGGGAGCGGACTCACTCCCGGCGGTTTTCGTGTAGTCGTGGGTTCGAGCCCTGATGCCATTAAAGACCAACCGTGTAGTCAGGGCTGATGCATGTTAAATCTGTCGAGGCTCAAAGGCCTCCCGTTTGTATGATGTGGAAGCTAGGAGAGTGGGGTGCCAGCTCTGGCCAATTGTTTTCGTGTTGCTTCTAGTGCTATGAGCGGTTTTTTTTTTTTTCAAATTTTGAAGCCCCATAAAGTGATAAAATATGCATTTGTGTGCAAACTTTACGTTAATTCAAAAAATTTCCCTTGAAGAATTTATTGTTACCTTCAATGAGTTCCATAATAAATTAAAAATGTCGAAAGAGTGTAAACTGAAGGCAGACAGTTCAAATCGGTATTGGAACTTATGCTATCGCTCAATTTTTGTTAATAAGGTAAATCACAATTTAGCAACCATTTACCCTGACTACCGTGAGTTAACAGGGTCCGAGAGTATTTACGTGGCCAGTAGTCTAGTGGTCATGGTTTCGGATTCGTGGCCAGCGGTTTTCGTCCAATCGCGGACTCGATCCTTGGTCGCTTAAAATCCACCGTATAGCCGGGGCTGATGCACGTTAAATCTATCGGGGTTCAAAGTCTTCCCGAAGATGTGATGTGGAAGTTAGAAGAGGGGGTGCACGCTCTGGAGGTTCAAAATTACGAGGTCCTTCGCCAATAGCCTTTGTGTTGCTTCTAGCGCGACGTTAATAAAAACTAAACTAAACCGAGTGTAGTTACAAAAAGTTTTGTTCTATAGGTATTTTATGATATTTTCTTCCTTTTTAAATGAAGTACGTTGGGATATAACGGTCGTAACTTTTAAACTGTGATTACTCATATATGTAACATTACCTTATTTTTGTATTTTTAACCACAAATGGTTTATCGTAAGCATTTGAACATTTTACATTTGTTTTCTTACATGTGCGTTTGAAAGTATCATTATCGTTTTTCTTTGTTAATTCCGACTCGTGTCATTTACAACGTAGTTTTATGGTATATTAAGAACGTGCTGTCGCATTCTGAGTACGTTTTAGGTGGTGTCGTTGTCGAAATAACAATTTTACCCACGTACTGAAATATATTTTACAGCCTGATCATTCCAAAGAAGGAAATAATGATTCTGGCGGGCAACCCATTATGGTAATTAAACTGCTTTTTCCTGACTACAACGTTGTCGGGACACTGTTATAAAGAATGCAAAAAATATGTCGCACTTTTTAATATCGTTAGTTACTTTTGCTTTCCCCCCCATCTTATCTTTATTAATAACTATAAGAAACATAATTCTTGTTCTTTAATATACTTGTATTTGTATTAACCATCAGTGATTTTGTTTTTATTCAAAAAAATGCTTTCTTTAATGTAATTATTAGTATTTAATACATTAAGAAACAGTAACGGGAGATAAGGGAATAATAAATAATACTACCATAATTTCTGATAAAAAAAAATATAAGCTTTAAAGCCCCCAGCATCAGTCTTGATTAAGTTAGTTTCCTCTGGTTAACTACAATGTATTATATTCTCGTTATATCCAGTTACTCTCCCAATTTATGAGCTCTGTAAACATATATACAGAAAAAGAGTTATACATTTCATGATAAATTTCCATCCTTTTTATTTATTTCATTGTTTAAACACGTAGAAGAATATCAATATATTTTTATTCGGAGTACATATACATATTAGATCAGCCGAAAAATTCTGTCCGTTTCTGAAGAAGAAGAAAATAAATCATTTTTCTTACATTTAATAATATTTATTGTACGATATAATATCCATCGTTTCTAGGATTGGTCTATAAACATTCCAGATGGGTGCCTCGTAACTTAAGTGAAAAAAATCTGCTTAATCGAATCGTCATCACATCTCTGTACGCTCAGAATGAAAACAAACCCATTTTGAACCGGGTGGTTAATTGGTGATGAAAAAAGGATTATATTCGAATACATCATAAGGCAAATAGCGTAGTTCTAGCTTACACTATCTGTCCCCTTTACCTCTGAATCGAAGTTGAGCCTGAATTAGAGAACGCTGTGCATCGGGTGGGACGTCTAAGAAACAACATATTTCGAGCTTTTTCTCATAAATACCTCAAACTGGAGAGATACGGTCGGCAAATGGATGATTTAAACAAAGCCTTGAAGGGAAAAGGGCAAGCAAAGTTCAGTACGAAGCACATTATGTTCCATCATGATAATGCCAAACCATATGCGGCTTGGGCGATTCTTTGAAAAATCACAGAACTTAGCTGGAAACTTGTGTTGCATCCATTATATTCCTCAGATCTAACACTCTCTAATTATCACTTCTTTATCTCCATGAAAAAAAATTTCTTAAGGGAAAATATTCAGAACTGAATCATGCGTAAACTTAGTACTACTTGAGTTCTTCGTCTCTATAGACAAAGCATTTTTAAAACGTTTTTATGTATTTCACTTGGTGGGTGGGTGTGGGTGTCATCAAATTTTCGATCGTTGATTTAACCAACTTCTCATCAAGCTAGAGCTCTGAAACCTTGGGAATCGTTCTTAATCCCCTAACAATGCAATATTTAGATATTTGCGACAATTTTCAACTAATATTTTCTTTCATAATGCAATTTAGCCCAACCACTTGGCGGAATTTCAAAAATTTGCGCCAAACTTGGCAATTTTTTTTTTGTCCGTAAAACGGACCAGGGTAGCCACATTTGGCAAAATACCGCCAAATAATTCTTGTCGCCAAGGGTGGTTGAATTAAACTGCATTTCAACCATTTAATTTACCGGATGAATTAATTCATTTTAGTTAGTTTTAAAAATTTTATGTATTTCACTTGGTGTGTGTGTGTCTGTATGCGTATCAGTGCATCATCAAATTTTCTATCATTAATTTAACCAACTTCCCATCAAGCTAGAGCTCTGAAATTTTGGGAACCGTTCTTACTTGCCTAACAATGCAATGTTTAGATGTTTGCGACCAGTTTTAACTAATATTTCAATAATTTGTTTTAATAAACTTTGCCACCGTATAAAAACGTTGGTTTTTATCTCGAAAATAGCATTAACGAATGGCCATCGCGCTCGCAAGGTTCATAAGTAACGGAAGAAAAAATATTGTACACTAAATATTATTAAAGGTTTGAAAAATGTTTTATTTTTTTTCACTTCACGAATAGACAGAAATTTCCGGTAGACCTATTATATATATATATATATATATATATATATATATATAGGAAAATCCAGGGAATGGGCACATTCTCTCAACTTTTTGTCGTAATTTCATTCACAGATAAAATAACATATCTGGTCAAGAAATTCCAGCAAAATATAAAATTATTAATTTTGTTGATTTACAACAAAGATGTTCATTTTGTCCTAGCACAGGAGCGAGTTTTGTATCGTGCAATAAGTTTTCAGGTCTCAGTTTCACCTTGTTTCTTGAATTAATATTTAATTACACACACACACACACACATACACATATATATAATGATTTCACGCAAAAAATTTAATTTCTTGATATTTCCTATTCATTAATTATCATAGTAAAGAGTTAATTCTTATTCTCTGATACTATTCCAATTTAGCTTTTAATTTATGCAATCACGCACTCTTAGTCTGTAATGTCAGCTTTTCCAACGGATTCGAACCTGTAGGGTTAATCCCTACCAGAGTTTCTGTCAGCAGTTTATGTCCCTAGATATCTCCCCATCCAATACCACGTGAACCGAAAAAAATCCTGATTATAAATTCTATATAATCAAGGTAAATTCCTCTCTCTTTCCTTTTAGTCCTGAAGCTAAGACTACGTCTCTGGCTTCTTCAAATTTTTCAGTTGTAAATATCACATTTCTTTATCTATGGAAGCGAGTGGGTCCTCTGCTCCTTCGATATAACATTCCGTCTCTCTCACTGAACAGCAATAAATGAACTTTTTTCGAATAATTGGCCTTATCACTCCAGCCATATTATTTATAAATGTAAAATATGTTATATATATAATGGTATTCAGTGTAGAAATAATGATTTTAATTCAGTGAAGTTTTACATGCTATAAAAAATAAGTAAGTTAGGATCCTATTGCGATAATCTATGTATTCTCTAGCGTAGAGGATCCTCTATGGCATAGGTCTTCAACCTGGGGTTCCGCGGAACTCTAGGATTCCCTGGAACTTAACAGGGATTCCGCAAGTAATCACTGTTTGCTTAATCAAAGCGCATTCATTTTAGTAAAACTAATTTTTATAAAAGATCCAATTCTTTAAGGCAATTTGTTTGTAAGAATAAATATAAATAAATATGTTATGGATAAAATAAAATCTTAAATTTCGTAAAAGTCACGTGCTTCGAATACATTAAACGAGAAGCATTAGGTCACATATTAGTCTCCGTTCTTTGGCTATGTCGATATATCTCAAATTGATAAATCGACCGGCACTTAGTTAAAACTAAAATTTAATCATATTGATATTATGCATTTTTGGACTGCATTAGTAAAGAATATCCTGAAATTGCCAAAAGAGCTGTGAAACATCTAATGTCGTTTGTTTCAACCTATGTATGCGAAAAAGCTTTCTCTTTGTACGCTGCCTGCGACAGAAACAAAATACAGAAACAGATTTGATGCTGAAGAAGACATTAGGTTGTAGATTTTAACAATTATTCCAGACGTTAAAATACTTTTCAATAAAAAACCATCACAGACAAGTTCAATCAATATTTTTTCTTTTAATGAATTTGTTATAATTTAAAATATTGTTGCTTTTATTTATTATTTGTAGAGTATATTTTAGAAAACCAAAAAACGCTATTAGTTACCTTTCCATTCATTATCTGATTCAGATGTTTGAATTGTGATAAAATAAAGAGGCAGTTATAGTTTTGTAAATTTGAGTCGGATAAGGCTTTGATATCTTATTTTTTCTGTTCTTTGATCAAGAGGTTCCTTCAAGAAAACGGTAGGCTCAAAGGGCTCCCCAAAGTGTAAAAGGTTGAATAGCCCCCCCCCCCCCTTTATGACAAACGAACACGTACTTCCCAGGTGGGCATGATGTCCTTGGAAGGATCCCGAAGCTACCATTTCATACGAAGAAGGATAATTTTCTGTTTGGTTCACTGACGTTTTTCACTACACCTTTCTTCCATGTGGTGATACAATCAATTCAGATCGATAGTGTAGGATCATGAGTCCCATGCATGAAAAACTGTTTCCAGCATTCTAAATTGGTCAATAGATGTGGAATTCTCTTGCTGCTAGATAGTGCCAGACCTCGTGGCAAGATTCCAACCATGCAGTTCATTCATGGCTACAAATGTCTACCTCTTCTCGCGTACGCATACGACTTATCCTCAACTAATTACCATTTCTGTCGGCATTTTAATCATTATTTGTCCCAGAAATGCTTTGGCAAATACACATCACACATTCGGGTCGTCGAGGACTACATTGCAGCCACTCAACTGAAGTTCTAAGAGGATGGCACAACAATGTTGACCTCACTTTCGCAATATTGTATTGAAGTTGCTGGTGGCTATTTTGATTAATAATGTGATACGAAACTTCATTTCCCCGTCATTTTCTTTCGTTCTTCATTCTGCCATTTTTATTTGCATCAACCTAATATTGTGAGTATTTACTAATATTGATCTTATCGAATATTTTGTTTTAGTGATTCTGAAATTGGCATTCATAAATGTTCTTTCACGAATGTCTATTTTAAACCTATAAATTTAAATTGTTTGCATTAAATTAGGCCTAATAATTTATCCTATTTTGTTATTGGATAACCGTTTTCGATCTCTTGGCCCGAGCTTCCGAAATTGGATAGTCTTTTATAACCTATTCACGTTTACACACAAAATGCATAAATTTAAAATTTTGAAGACGATTTGGAAGATGTGGAACTTGTACTGTGATAGGCAACGTGAAAATAAATTCTTTGAGAAGAACAAAAGTTTTTAAACAATGGCGTGAAAAATTTCTTTAAATGAATTTAAACCAGTCATTTTTCAGTTAAAAGATAAGAACTTTTATCACACATGCACTCATCAATATTTTTAACTCAGTTTCGAAGGGTTAAAATTTAGCGACAAAATAGCTTGTAATAAATTGGAATTTTGAAGACAATATTAGAAGCTGTATTTTACAAAAATGTGGAAATTATTGAAAACCAACTGCAATTTCTAAATGAGTAAAAATGTCTTATATTTTAAAAAAGTCCTATATTTTATTATCTCTGATGATTACTAGAATTTTTACAACACAGATAACTACTTTGGGGAATTCTGAGCGTTTTCTTATCTTTTTTAATATCAATATTTTAAAAAATGTTTCTCATCTCTCTGAAATATTGATGCCCATTAGAAGCCCATTACTTCTAATAAAAACTGAATATACATCACATTTTTATTCATTTGTTAAAATTGTTCTTGTTGGAAAATGTTTTTTATTAACTCCAATAAAATTAAAAATAATACTTAATTATAGACACGCTAATGAATAATCAATGCAGAGTTAAAGTTAGTATCTTATGAAGATATACTGTACTCTAAATTTAGTTTCAGATATTAAATGGGACATTAATTTTTTTTCATTACTTTTCTGCTTCCTGCATTACCAAATTCAACGAAACTTTGTCCCTTTTCATTGCCGATCTAGAGATATTTATATAAATTATTATTGGAGAATTTTCAGATTTTTATATGATAAAGAAAAAAGTACTGAAACAGGTATACTCTTTCGGGAATATGCGTGTTATCTTATGATTTCAAATATTAAAATAAGTAATGTATGGAATTAATTTCCTTATCTGTTTTTGCTATATAAATTTAGATTTATGTGTAGATTGGAGGTGCTGCTATAGCTTTGCTAAGAAGTTTGCGTGCTTAGCGTTTGGTGATGTTATATCTGGTTTCTTCGCACTAACGTGTTAAAAAATGAATACTGCTGTTTTTTAATGCACTCTATAACAACAACAACAAAAAAAAAAAAAAAAAAAAAAAAAAAACGAAGCACAAAGAAGGAGTTTTTAGCTGGAGATAAAAGTTGGCGGATAGGAAAATTATGTACAGAATAGAAAATGATTAAAATTTCAGAAAAATTGAATGATTTATTTCAGAGTTACAAAGTAACGAGCTCAATAAGGTGCTGACCCACCTCTAGCCTGGATGCAAACTGCCACACGACGTGGGAAAGAGTGATAAAGCTCTCTAATGGTCTCCTGCGGTATTTCTTGCCAAATTTGATCCAATTGTCAGGCTGGGTCATCAACATTCCCTGGTAGATGCAGTCGTCTTCCCATCATATCTCAGACATGCTCGATTGGAGAGAGCAGTCATGGTCGCGTAATCACGACCGGGTTGTTTTCATCGAGTCGTGGGTTCGAACCCTGATGCCACTGCAGATTCCCATGTTGCAGGGCTAATGTATGCTAAATCTGTTGAGATCCCAAGGTGTGCTGTGGAAGTTTGAAGAAAGAGGTGCCAGCTCGGTTGTCATTCCTCGTCAATTGACCAAGGTTCAAAATTACGAGGTTCGTCGTCCAAAGTCCCCGTGTTTCTTCTCATTGCGACGTTAAGAAATAATGAAAATCACTAATATCCTTCATGTAGCTCTTGCCTGTGTTAAATTACGGTTGCAGTAGACCAGCGGTAATTTTCACGAACTTATAGTTCGCGTTGTTTCTGTTGAGTCGTGTGTTCGAGTTCTAATTCCACTGAGGATCCGTCGTTTAGCGGAGCTGTTACATGCTAAGCCTATCAGTGCTCCAAATTCTCAAATCGCATAGTTCGGAAGTTATGAGTGTTGAATCCCAGCTCAAGTATCGTCCTTGTTCCTTAGCCGTCGCTCAAAATTACGAGGTCCATCACCCCTAGCCCTCGTGTTGTTTTTAAATGCGATGTTAATAAGCAATGAATTGTTGTTTAATCAAATCAAATCAAATCAAATCAAACAACTGACAAAGGGTTGTATCTCATTGAAAATGCAGCTTGAAAGTATTGCGGGTAAGAGTGTAAGGTGGTAATTGAAGTGTTGATCTCCTTACCTTATCATAATTAATAATTGCGAGGAGCATTGTATGATTTAAGCAGATATTTGAGCTTGTTATACAAATGAAATTGTATGTAAATATATAAATATGTTGTTAATGACTAGAAAAATACTTCTGAATCACAATAATAAAACTTCTTTTTTTTTATTACGAAATGCTTTATTTGAAATTATTTAGAATAAATTATATCTGAAATAGGGAAAAATAACTACTCAAAGTAAAACTTATGGGTTCTTTTAAACTCTAAAAATTTTATTTAATACTGTCATTATTTACTAAAATGTTTAAAAAGGCATCCTTAAAAAGTTTGTTTGAAGTTCAGCATGACATTTGCAAAAAAAGACTAAATAAGGATTTGGAAAACATTTCATGAATTTTATTTTATATTAGAATTCCTTTTCCTAGATGTAACATTTCTTGTACATTATGGCTGTTAGTTATTGCATTGCTTTCGAATTCTCGGCTATAAAAAGCACATGAACCGTATCTTTCCACTTATTTTATTGCATCCAAAATGGCCTAGTTGCAGTTCTTTTTATTACATTCTCTGCCTATTCAGTCTTGATGGAATATCTGGAAAAAAAAGTTCTTATATTGAAAAAAAAAAAAAAAAAAAAATTAGAAACCGCCTTTCTTGTGAGTTGTAAAATGTGTATCATTTTTAACTTAACGCAGTGAAGTGCTGACTGGATCTTTTTCTCTCAATGCCTTTTATTATTTCCAAATCCGTTCTATTGTGAAGAGCGTTGTTTCGAGTTTGTCATATTTCGTTCAGAATGAAATATTACTTAATTTTTTTTAACAGTAGACTAGTGCTCGAATTTTGATGTTCAGGGGAAAAAGAACTTGTATGGCTGAGAAACTGGACAATAGTTTCGCGCTTTTTCTGCTGTGCTTTTTGTTACAAACTTTATGGGAAATTTGAAATAAATATATATATTTAGAGTACTTTTTCCCCAAAGAAAGAAATCAATAATAACGTCTTACCCGTTCAACTTAAGTTTAATTAAAAACGAAGTTTGTGCCACAAATGGGAAAAATAGGGAACGAAAGAAAGGAATAGGAATGGAAATCTCCACAGAAAGAAGTTATTTAAGTTTAATATAACTTATGTTTTATGTCATGCATGTCTCTTTCATTTATTAAGGTTTATGACCAAACTTACGGATGTTCATTGTATATATATATATATATATATATATATATATATATACGCTCATGCATACACATATACTTATACATATGTGTGCGTCAGTGTAGTTGGGTTAAACTGTATTCCAACCATTAACTTTACCGGATGAATTAATTAATTTTAGTTAGTTTTAACGGTTTTATCTATTTCACTTGGTGTGTGTCTGTGTGTGTGTATCAGTGTGTCATCAAATTTTCTATCGTTAATTTCACCAACTTCCCATCAAGTTAGAGCTCTGAAATTTTGGGAACCGTTCTTACTTGCCTGACAATGCAATATTCAGATATTTGCGACCAGTTTTAACTAATATCTCAATAATTTTCTTTAATAAACTTTGCCACTATATAAAAACGTTGGTTTTTATCTCGAATTATTTATATTTTCTTTCAGCAAAAAATTTAGCTTTTTATCAGTGAGCTTTTTATATAGAAAGGAATTGCTTTTAATTTTATTTTACAGACGCTACACGAATTGAAAAACTTGACAGAGATAAATATTTTTCATTATAATAGATTGGATATGTTATTTCCTAACCAAACCTTAAAAATAGCACTAAAAATTTGTGCATGATTTTTAAAGGATAAAACTAGACTAACTACCAGACATCAATTATATTGTTATTGATCAAACTTTTGCTTTATTTTATCTATTTCTATTACTTTTCTTCCTTAAGTGGAAAATTGAAATCTATCAAAGGAATCTCATGACCGTATTACTCTTGTTTTATAGAGTCTGTGTTTCCCCCCTTTTTTTCCAAATTTAAATTTGAAAGCGATTATCGAAGAAAATAAGTTCCAATAATCGAATATAATTTTTTTTCTTCTTTTGGATGGTCTTCAATTTCCCTAAAATCTAAATTCCTGTATGCTTTATCCGGTAGTTTTCAAACTGAAGTTGGATATAAATTGGAAAAAAAAAGGGAAGAAAGGAAATTGTCTGGAGTTTTTGAATGGAAGATAAATGTATAATATCGATTTTAAGTATTCTTCTCTACCCCTTCGGTCTCCTGTACTACTTTTAGGGCATAATTTCTTTAGAAACGTCTTCGAAAATCACGTTTTCTCATCTTTAAAGATTTTTTTTCTTGTTCTCCGCCTTCCCTCAGGCTGCGAGCAATTTCCGATTTGATCTTTTGTTTTTTTTCTAGGCAAGAGTTGAGTTGAGATGTTAATAGGACACTCTTAGAAGCATCATAGGTTGTTGGCCTCATGCGCCGTGGATAACATATTAATGTGAATAATATCAACCCTTGAGATTTTTGAACGAAATGTAAGGAAACGCGGGTTTTTACATAGCTTACATGGAGCAGAGATATTTAAATATTGAAGATATTTGGAGAATAGTAAAGCCCTCATAGAAGGCACGACTGAGAATGCGCAGACAAACGTATAATTTGTACTTTCTGTTCATCTCAGAAACACAAAATGGCAAGGTGTACATGCAACTACTGCAACAAGACAATTTACACACTTTTAACATCTTTCAAGATTGCAAATGCTCGTTTTTACAACTTTTCCATTTTTTTAATTGAAATAACTTAGTACTTCTTTAGTGAGTAAAGCTGATTCCTTTGAAATAAAGGTAAGATAAATAATTTGAGATAAAAACCAACGTTTTTTTTTTTTAAAAAAAAACGTTTTTATATGGTGGCAAAGTTTATTAAAGAAAATTATTGAAATATTAGATAAAACTGGTCACAAATATCTAAATATTGCATTATTAGGCAAGTAAGAACGGTTCCCAAAATTTCAGAGCTCTAGCTAGAAGGAAAGTTGGTTAAATTAACGATCGAAAATTTGATGACACACTGATACACCCACAGACAGACACACACCAAGCGAAATACATAAAAACGTTAAAACTAACTAAAATTAATTCATTCATCCGGTAAATTAAATGGTTCGAATACAGTTTATCCCAATTACTCTTGGCGACAAGAATTATTTGGCGGTATTTTACCAAATGTGGCTACCCTGGTCCGTTTTACGGAATTAACGTTCCGCCAAAAAAAAAATCGCCAATTTTAGAAATAGCGCCAAATGGTTGAGCTAAACTATAATATTGAAGAAAACATTAGTTAAAACTTGTCGCAAATGTTTAAATATTGTATTGTTAGGCGAGTAAGAACGATTCTCAAAGTTTCAGAGCTCTAGCTTGAGGGGAAGTTGGTTAAACTAACGATCGAAAATTTGCTGACACACACCAAGTGAAATACATAAAAACATTTTAAAATATACCAATTTTTTTTTCCTGGTCAGTAAATGTCGAATGATTCAGATAAGAGTACACCTTCGATGAAAGCTTTTTGAATTAATGTAAGTTTTGCTTACAATTGTATATTTTATGGCCTTATGGGACTTTAAAATTAGAAAAACACCCAAAAAAAGTTTTGTTAATGTATACTTTTATAGTAAAAAGGACATTTTATACAATTAATTATAAACAAAAATTAAGACTTTCCTCAAAGTATGGTAACTCAAAAGAAAATAAATACACCCAAGTCTTTTTTATACGGTCTTTTCTTATACAATTTTGAAATAACATGGTTCACCAATTTACTTTTCACGCGAATTTTTTGTTCTAGCACGAATCCCCCCCCCCCCATTTTTTTTTTTTTTTTTTTGTTTTGAAAATTCTAAATTTTGACAGTGGAAGCAGAAGACGGTCGGTTTATGCCCACACATGTGTAAGTGACTTTGTCTACTTCATGGCTTTTTCACTTTGTATTCAATAGTTACGGGGAATACCCGAATTTTATAATCACTTTATTCCTTATTTTGTTGTACTTCAACTTGAACACAGCATTTCGGTTTCCAGCCAAACTAAAAATCCATCACGTCACTGTTGCAACTATATTTATTCGCTTCATTTGAAAAAAAAAAAATAATAATAATTGTTTTAACATGTTATTAATTGGAAATATATCCTTGAAATTACAATGTCTGTCATGTATGATATTTTTTTTTTTTTTTTTTTTTGCAAATTTCTATGTATTTTTTTCATTTCGATAATTTAGTCGATAATAAGGAAGTCGAAAGTTAAGTTCAGCTGTTAAAGGCTGATTTAATTCTCGAAGGCTTGAAATTTGCTACAAGTATGGAACAACATTTTTTAATGATTCTGACACACAGCGTGCATTAAAATTTTAACGTAATCTTAAGTTTTGTGAAGCAGGATGTCAAGAATTATACAAGCAACATGAAGAAAAAAAAAAAGAACATCCACTAACGACAGACTTTGTAACAACAACAAAAAACCCAACAAAGGTCGTTTATAACGACCAAAATTCTTCATTTGAATCGAAGCCAATAGTTGTGCTAGACATATCTGACATGTCTACTGATGATAGCATTTTTGATCCGGTTCTTAATAAACGTGCACATTTGTTATCAAGTAGCGATGAATAGATGTTATTAGTTTTATACCTTAATTTCAATTTGAATTATTATGTACCTATTGACTGAATTTTTCACTGTACACAAGTTTTAATTTTATATAATAAAAATGAATTATTTTTGTTTTATAAATATGTAATATGGATTTCATTATTACTTTTTTTGTATGGTTTTTTAAGAAAATATTTAGAGTTTCTTCATCGTAAACGATTTTTTAAAGTTGTGAAACATTTATCAAAATTCGCCCTATGTCTAGGGAATAGAATATTATTTTGATAATATAGTCCTTGTGTAGCTATGGTAGTTTTTGAGTTCTGAACCCGGAATTTATTTTTAAAAAAAAGTAATTATGATTTTCAGTTTATTGCAATATAAAAAAAAAAAAAAATCTTTTACTCATTTTAAAATCTCAAGAATGCTCTGTTCTATGTATATGTATTTGAAAAACATATATGTAAAATGTCAGATTCATTTATTCATGTCATATTCTGAGATATTATGTTTTTCCACAATAAAAATTGTCGTTTTTAAAGAGATTTATGATAAAGTATTATTAAAACAGTCGTAACTCTGTGACGTCCGCCCGACCCGGGCTGCCTCTTGTACCATAACTAGATTCAATTATTAAACACTAAGACACAATAATCAATCAAAGAGACACTAGAACAATATTTACGGAATTTATTAACTTCTATTTACTATAACAACAACTATATATGTTCTCCTGGGGAAGATTTCTATTAACTAAATTCAACCCACCAATAGTAATCTAACAGACTCTTACCACTAATCCTTACTCGACTGCAACTCAAACTTCGCAACTAATGTAGCAATCTAGAACACTAAATCTCTGTAAATACTACGCCTTTAATCTTATCGTCAATTTCAACCTCTCTTTTCAACTCCTCCTTCAAATTCTTTCCGCTTCTCCTTCAGCCTCTCTATATCTTCTCCCTCAGCTTCACTATCGCGACTTTCAGTCGAAGTTTATATATTTCCTAACTCTTCCACTTCTCTTCATTTCTACCTGCTTTCTATCTACATATTCACGTTTCATTTTTGGTTGGGCAAAGGTTGTTCAGCAAAAACAATCAATCTCAACTAAAAGTCCCCAAGGTTAGTGAAGAGAAACCGCAAATAGCCCAATGTCACAACTCAGCTTCTAAATAAGATAGAATTAATATTCGAACAGATTTTCTTTAGAGATAAAGGAATGAATTTTAATGTGGAATGGAAAGTTTTTTTTTAAAAAAATTGATATCTTGACCAAAATTTGTGTTTTGAAAGGTGTAATGCCATCTTAATAACAGGATTACACTGATTTAAGTTTAATTATCAAGGTTCAAAATCCTTTCCATTAATTTTCTATAAGAATGTAAAAGATTTTAAAAATTTGTTACAAACGTTAGCAAATGGGAGGTAAAATCTAGCAGTTTTACTGTGTTTAAACTAATATTTAAATCTCTCTCTCCCTCTTCCTACACAACAATTCTCTTTAAGAAAATGTTAACGCAATTTTGCCATTTCGAAATTCCAAGTAAAACCTATTCTAAGCAATGATTCCGCAATTCTTGATTCTGAATGCCAGTTATAAACAGAAAAGAAAGTGACGATGCCACAAAGAAAGTCAAAAGAAAGCAAATATTTTTAACAAAACAACATTTCACTGTCAGTAATGTGTGACTAATCTCACCATCAAAGCGAATGAAACAATGCCGGAGGAATAGGAATGGTTGTTATAAATTCGGAAACAACCCTTTTATTCTCACAAATGGAACGAAGAAAGAACCTTCCATTGAATGCAAATTATTGCAAGGGAAAAGAGGGAACAACAGACGGCACGGTCACAGCGAAGAGAAGAAATAAAAGCTTTACTTCCGTCCGGGTAGTAATAACAATTTGTGCTGTCAAAAGGCCTCCGTAGTTATTGCCTTCATTTTGAGGGCGGATCGCTAGCTGCCACTGTCCATAAAACTGTAACCGTAACGACGCTAATATAAGGGGACAGAACATGATGGAATTAGCTCGGCTTATTCTTTACCCTCTGCTTTCTCCCCTATTTCCTTATTTTCATAATCGTGGTATTTAACCTTTTTGAGGAAATCGTCTGCGCAGAATGAATTGGACAATACGTGTGCGTGGAATTCAGAATGATCAATTAGTATTTTTTGATGCTTTCAGTGTGAATAACTGATTGTTATGAGGCAAAATTTACCAAAAAAATAAGAGTCACGTAATATGACAAAGTTAAAGATGATTAATCACGTAACGGTTTTCAAAAAATCTTACACTCGTGGTAATCATGATGTGCGTGTATAATTTTCTCAACAGCAACAATAATAATTATTTTAAGGCATGTTTCCCCCCTGTTCTGCTTTTTTACAGATTTCGAAGTTTTCTATTGAAACAATGATTTGCAGAAGTGTAGAATTAAATTTGCAAAAAAATAAATAAATAAATAAAGGATAAATTATAAGATGGCGCTTAAAACAGGAAATTCAGTTGAAACTAATATAGGAAATAAAGAGAGTAATGAAATAATGTTTCTTTTCGATTCTTAACTCGATAGAAGTTCGTAAGAGCTAACAGATCAATTGAAAAGTCCCAGGCCTGACACAGAGATGGCGCTACTAGAATTAAATCCATATGTTTTTTAGTTAGCCCTAACCCTCAAAAGATGCGTGTATAAATTTGACAGCTGTCCAATCATTAGTTTGTGAATTATAGCATTTTGAGTGAAGCAGCTTTTGTTATTGTGAAAAAAATGGATAAAAAAGAATTTCGCGTGTTGATAAAATATTACTTTTTGAAGGGAAAAAATACAGTTGAAGCAAAAACTTGGCTTGATGCCGAGTTTCTGGACACTGCCCCAGGAAAATCAACCATCAAGGATTGGTATGCTAAGTTTAGACGTGGTGAAATGAGCACCGAAGACGGTGAACGCAGTGGACGCCCAAAAGAGGTTGTTACCGACGAAAACATTAAAAAAATCCACAAAATGATTTTGAATGACCGTAAATGGAAATTGAATGAAAAAGCAGACACTCTAAAGATATCAACTGAGCGTGTACATCATATCATTCACGAATACTTGGGTATGAGAAAGCTCTGTGCAAAGTGGGTGCCGCGCGAGCTCACTTTTGACCAAAAACAACGACGAGTTGATGATTCGGAGCAGTGTTTGAAGATGATGAAACGTTATAAACCCGAGTTTTTGCGTCGATATGTGACAATGGATGAAACATGGCTATACATATTAAAGAGCTATCAGATCGCACGTCTTTCTCTGTTGGTCGCACTCTTCCATTTAGCTTGCGCTTGCCATGCTTGCGCCTCTCGTGCTTGCGCTTTTAACCAAAAGAACAAATGGCGCCATCTAGGGTTGGAAGGCGTCTCAAATTGTAAAAATCCTACATATATATATATATATATATATATATATATATATATATATATATATA
>BMAW01002828.1:115613-149131 GCA_019974015.1 Nephila pilipes | reverse complement strand
TATATATATATATATATATATATATATATATATATATATATATATATGTGAATCCAAGCCACACTTTTCCCTATATTAGTGCTACTGAAAATCAGGTACGACTTAGAATCGAAGGCGGAAAAATTTGTTTTGGGGAGAAATTTAGTTTCCATCCTTTTCAAATGGAAAAATGTAACTGTCCATTCTGGACACCTGGATCGATGACTCATTGTATTCCGATGTTTATCTTCAGTATTCAGTCTATTCTGAACTTCAAGTTCAGCACGTATTTAGGAACTTTTTATACGGTTTTTTTTAATCACCTAAACATGAAAAACATCGGTAATGACATCAATACGAGTTCGTTATGGCGCAAGAATGAAAAAGGAAGGCAATTTTATACGCAGAATTCTCATGACTTCAGCATTAATAAATCATTTAAGGACTTCGTAAAATGAGAGTCTGAAAACTTGTTGAATTTAGAAAACCACTCCTTTAACTGCTTCCGAGGAAACCAATGAGGCAATTGCTTCGAAAATTGCAGAATGGATATCTGTTTCCTGAAAAAAAATGCTTCCGATGAAGCAATAGTACATTGTCTTAAAAAAATATTGCTTAACAAATGCGGTGTTCCAAAGTCAGCTGTGACAGTGGGAGAGCCGAATCATTTTCGGAATATATATATGTGTGTGTGTGTGTGTGTGTGTGTTTGTTTGTGTCTGGGCCACATGCATGTGGCGGCTTCCTACGTCATTTTGACTGCGGAGCTGTAAGGAGATTTGAAGAAAAGGAGCAGACGATCTTTTCTCCACTCACTTAAGTTTTAAATTTGTAAATGTTAAGTTTGAAATAAATGAATAGTGCTTTGCCTGTCAAAAAAAAAGTAAATATTACAAAAAAATCGTTTGCTTAAATGATTATGGAACAGATTTGCTCCTGTGCGATTGGCAACAAAAACATTATTATTATTATGTGTTGTTCTATAAATTATTCAATCGGTATACTGTTGTAATGATTGAAGATGTTTCTGTTTGCATTAAAATAAGTATTATTTAAAATCTCCAACATTTGAAGTTTCTTTTACGAGGAATGTAGTCCGTTTTCGGTGTGGCTAATTAATTTAATAAAACAATTTTGTGCAGCTAAAGTGAAATGTTTAATGTAACAGCTCTCCGGATCGACAGAAAAGTTGCTTGCGTTCCGCACACCTTCTGAAAGGAAATTATGGGGAATTCATGGTTCTATCAACACACCCCTTCCCCGATATATATATATACCAATAAATAATCCAAAATGCGTAGAGAATCAAAGTAAATTTAAAACTAAGATGAAAAGCTTTTTTTTTGAAAATACTAAAAATCAAAAGTATTAATTATTAAATCTTAAAAGGAAAAAAATTAAATCAACTTAAAGTTAAAAAATAAACTTTTTTTAAAAAAAAAAAAAAAAAATAGTAAGGAAAAGAAATACCGAAAAAGAATAATGAGAAGAATATATATCGAAAAATAGTTCGAGATAGTTGGGAAAAAAGAAAATCCTTTCAAATTGAATGAAATGAATGAATTATAAAATTCATACAAAAAAAAAAAAATTTCGAAACATGCAAATAAAAATAATAAAAGAAAAAAATGGCATCTGAATGTCATTCTAAATCAGACGTTTTTTATGCTCGTGAGTAATAATTCAGATTTCTAACCCTCTTGCGTTTCTTTCCAAAATTTCATTTTAAACCCCTCTCTGCCCTTTTTCTTTTGTAAAGTAAGAGCCAGGAATCTGGCAACAAGCCCCTTCGGGTGCTCGCTTAATGGAACATAGACAAGGCAGGGAACGTTCGAACAGGAAGCCCTTATTCATTTTTCCATTCGATCTTTCTGCTCGCGAAGGAGTAAATTTGAGTGAAAGGGAACATTTTCGTATTGTAATATTTTTGTAGAGCTTTCCTCTAATCCCACAGGGCATTTAGTAGAGGATTCGATTTTGGAACATCATCTCATTCTTCATTCCCCGCAAATATGGAATCTTCAAGATTTTCAGAATATTCTTCAGTGTATTCATCACCTTCGACAGACCCCTTTCTATGCAATTTATGCTAATTCTGCACGTATCTACATGCCTGAAAAAATTGATGTTCTTTACATATGGTTATGGGTCAACTCATTATTTGTATACGAGAAAAATATTATTGGTGCAAAACCCTTTCGGGCTTTGATCCCCAGGTTGGCTGATATTTTATTTGAGCCAGAACATTGGTTTAACACTTTCCCAGGAATTAAAATTTAATAAAAGAAATTGAAATAATTTACATGGATGATTTAAAAACGAGCAGTAGTCCAAATTAAGGTATCCGTACACCTTTAAAACGTCATTTTTGTCAAAATTTTTGATTTTGTAATTTCAATGTCAGCTTAAAATTTAAACTTTTTTCTTTCTAATAGTGTTTGAATTTTGCTTCTACCTTATTTATAACTTAAGTTATATGGATTTGAATTTTATTCGGTAGCTAATTTTTAATTGCATTTGAAAGTTTGTTTTTGATTTTTCTCAAAATGAGTTTTCTCTACTTAATCACAAATGGCAACGTAGATATCAGAAAAAGTTATGAACCAAATTAATTTAAATTTCGCAAGTATCTTCCTTATATAATTTTTAAGAACCCCTACTACTTTCATGGTTGTAAAATTGATATGTGTTTAGTAACAGAGGTGTAAATCATGTATTGTAATACCCTTTTTTTTATTTATTTATAAACAAGTTATTTATTGCTTATATATTCATTGTTATTTGATTCGAAACGCAATAAAAATTGTAGTAATATTATTTTCATCATGAAAGTAGTACCAGCCCCAAAAAATGTTATAATGAATAAGATAAAATTTACAGAATAAAGATATTTTTGTTTACTTTTGAGTTATGAGCGTTATTCTGATAGTCCATTTATTTACTATCTTCACCATGTTTTCCGCTCCAAAAACTTTTTTTGAATTAAAGTAGATTATTGAATGTGTTTTTCATAATTTTATATTATATTTTAGCATTAAATAATATTTTGATAACAAATATAAATGTGTTTCAAAAAATGTTCTCCGAAGGTGTTCGAATACCTTAAGAAAATGCATTTATGTGAGGAATTTTAAGGGATGAGGGAAATGGATTTAGAGTGTTTCAACTATGTATATAGTTTTATAAAAATATCTTAAACATATTTTAGTTGATGCGCGAATTTGATGATTGCTTGAATTTTAGGTGCTAAAGTCACAGGAAAATTTATTTCCTTTACTAAATGTTAAAATTTAAGGATTCTTAAATTAATTTGCATTTAAAGATATTTTAGTGATGCTATTGCAAAGAAATTTAAATTATAGCGGAGGCAGCAGATTTGGAGAAATATCCTGTTTATTTTTCCAGGCTGGTGATTGTTAGGTCTGATGTGTTTCCCTCTCGGAGCCGAGAGTGTGAATTTTCATTGGTCGATAGGAATGATTCATATAGAGAGTAGGCGGTACAATGCGTGTTTTGTGATTTTTGGTTGTGATGGGTTATGGAAATGTAAGAATTTAACTAAAATTATTAATCTATTAAAATATCCCCTGGTTTGTGTAGTAGGGGGTTATTTCTGAGGGGAACTCGTTATTCTGATATATCGAGCGAAGTGTAAATTCAAATATATTTTTATAAATAAAATATACTAAAATTCAGTTACCAGATTTGTTACTTATCAACAAATGAGGTATAAATATGGAGATGTATTCTAATATAGGTATTTACAATTAAAGCATATATTTAAATTATAAATTACTAAAACTAGAATGCTCGGACATCGCCTGCTAAAATAACTTCACTAAGTAATGATGATTCCACTGATAGAAGATTATGAAGAGTACTGTAACATGGGCTCTTCACTATACTTCCCTCTGACAAACATTAGGGACTTGGTTCCTGATTTTATATTTAATTTCCCATCTTCTTCCCAATAAAATGAAATGTGATGCCAATGAAGTAATGGATAAAACATGTGTAATCGATAAGTACAAGTACATTTAAGTTCACTGAAATTTGGTATTCGCAAAGTACAGTTCAATACTGGAAGTATTTACTTATGCAAATTTCCATTATTTCATTTTAAAAGCATATACACTAAAGAAAACTTTTCCTCTAATATTTCTGAATCTAACTCCCTCAACCAAGCTAGACCCTCATTAATAAATAAGTACATAATCTAAATTAAAATCTACCAAACAAAGCGCCAAATTAATTCGATATACCGCCACCAGCGTCGCCAATCATAGGTCAGCGAACTATCCGTTCATCATTCTGCAGAAGGCTGCGGATGAAATATCCATCATTAGTTTTCCTTCAACTCGAAGCTCACTTCCGCCGAAAGAACATTTATGATTCTAAGCATTCCCGAAAATAATCCCCTCACCTCACCTTTCTACCATTTATTTTTTAACAGTTGGGGGGATTGAAATTGACTTAGTTAATTTTATTTTGACATGAACTTGCGTTTTTTTTTTGTTATGTTCTCGAAAAAGAACAATTCAAAATAATATCAATAAGAGTGAAGTAGGCATACTTCCAAGCCCCAGGCTCCACAGAAGCAATTACTATCAAGGGAAGAGAATTTCTTCACATTCTTAATACATTTTTATTTCTATTCGTAAATCATTCTGAAGTGCAAAAACGTTGTCAATGTTAACAACAACAATAATAAAAAACAGGCGATTTTTTCGATCGTTAATTTAACCAACTTCCCATCAAGCTAGAGCTTTGAAATTTTGGGAATAGTTCGTACTCGCCTGACAATGCAATATTTAGACGTTTGCGACAAGTTTTAACTCATATTTTTTTAATAATGCAGTTTAGCCCAATCACTTGGCGCAATTTGAATAATTGCCAAACTTGGTGAAATTTTTTTTTTTTTTTTGGCTGAATGTTAAGTCCGCGAAGCGGACCAATTTAGCAACATTTGGCAAAATACCGCCAAATAATTCCTGTCTCCAAGAGTGGTTTGACTAAACTGTATTCCAACCATTTAATTTACCGGATTAATTAATTTTAGTTAGTTTTAACGTTGTTATGTATTTCACTTGATGTGTGTCTGTATGTATGTGTATCAGTATGTCATCAAATTGTCTATTGTTAATTTAACCAACTTCCCATCAAGCTAGAGCTGTGAAATTTTGGGAACCGTTCTTATTTGCCTAACAATGCAATATTTAGATATTTGCGACCACGTTAAAAACGTTGGTTTTTATTTCGAATTATTACTTTTACCTTATTATTAATTTGTTCTCCATCACTTTTATACGACGTTTTTATATCTATTAACTTCACTTCTAAGATTTATTTAATTTCACCACCACGTTTTATTTGATTATGGAAAAAGCTAGAAATTTAAATATAAAGTCAAGATGAAACTCTAAATGTTAGTCAAGGTATGTCTTGTGAATTGCCCATGTTACAAACTAATATATTATATTCTTTTCTAAATTGAAAAAGAATTTCCGTCCTTGTTTCCTTCAAATATGTTTTTAACAACGAAAAATCACATTGTTATTTTAATGAATGAAATATATAATGTGAATCGATAACGTATTTCACGCCATATTTTATCTTGTTCGTAAGAAATATTTCATTTGTTTTAGTATATGACCAAAAATATTTAACGAATTTCTATTCGTATCATCTTAGACATTTTCTTTTCTTTTAAAACAAACATAGAAAAAAAAATTATGTTTCAAAAGCAACATCGAGATAGAGAAGTGTTTGCAAGATCTTCGCGTGTTTTTATTTTCGAAAAAAGCATGCAAAAAGATTCAATTTTTCTTTATGTATCAAAAGCATTAAGTGGAGTGTTTGTAAGATTCTAAGTTTAAATTCGAATTTTCTTACAAACTAAAATTCTGCAAAATAAACTGCGGCACAGAAGCATACTCGCATTTTATCTTATTATTCGCATACTTGGAAATAACTCAAAACCAGAATAACATGAAATTTTACTTCAAAAAGAAAGCAACAATAATAAAATTAAAAAATAACGCACGGCTTGTTGGAAAAAGAGTATTTTCTAATATAATTATTTTCGCCTGCCACAAACACCAGTTACGAAAGTTGCAAAAAAATGAACATAAAAACATCTTTTAGAAATCTAATAGCATGTAGACGCGTTGTTATAATAATACTATCGGCTATAGGGCGAACCACTTGCAATTTTAATTAATTATACAGAAGTAAGACTCAAAGGACTCGTATATTTATCAGAAGCGTAATAGCTACGGGGAATTGTGCCAATAAAATACTTTCTGAAAAGCATACCTACGATTTTGTTGCTTGTATTATTAAAAAAGATAAAATGTTTTCTTTTTTTTTTTCTAGAAAATTTGCTTAGAATGCATTTGTTCCGAGTTGATTTATTTTCTTAAGGGTATTAATTAAGGGAAATATTTAACTTTTTTTTGTATTGAAATACTTTTGGTGCCGCATTAATTGTGTATAGTTCCATTTTAATTTTTTTTGAGAGAATAAAGCAACTGCTAATTATATTCCTAATAAATTGGGTTTTTTTTTTCAAATATTTAAATTTTTAATCAGGCCTGTTGCAATTACTGAAAATATGGAAACAGTATTTTGGTTCAGGGAAAGGACCATTAAATAAAGCTCGATTTTAGAATTGTTATATATATATATAAACTTTAATAAGATTACAAAAATAGGTTATGATAATATCGTATGGGAAATATATTCTAGGTAATATTTTAATATTAGGAACATATTCTAGGCATTTGAATGACAAAATTGCATGTATGATAACGATTAGGGCTTTAATTGTTTGAGCTATTGTATATTATTATAGTTTATCACAATTAACACATGAAAATAGTAATATCTTATTAATATTAAAAGTTAAAGAATTTTGAAAACTGAGAAGCTGCAAGTAATCAAGAACTATCCTGCTGTTATTTCATTCTAGCTGTCATTAAAAATGGAATGAAGTCTAATTAACTAGGTTCTATTATCATTTTTAATCAAATAACGAAACAGTATTTCGTTTAATTAATACCCTTAATACAATATCTTAACTTGGAAAAAAAAAGAAACATTTTCTTATACAAGTTTACTCAGAGAATGCACTGTATCCTTTAACAACATGACATCCAAAATTGTGAAGCAAATGCGTGTAAAATGTATTTTATTGGCACTGTTCCCTGTTGCCATTCCGTCCCTGATAAATGTATGAGTCTCCTGTGAGTTCTTTAGTATAATTAATTAAAATTAAGAGTGGCTGGTTCTGTCTAGAGTATTATCATTGTATCACGTTTACTTGCGACTCAATTTCTTTGCAGGTGTTTTTATACTTCTTTCTTGTTGTTTTAATGTTTCTACAGCTGTTGTGTTCAGGTTTCGTTCGGAGAAAAAAAAGTATTTTTTCTCGAAGCAAAACCTAAATGTTTTAACTATTTTTGTTCCTTTCTTTCAAAGTAAAAATTCATGTTCTGCTTTGATTACTTCGAAGTATAAGAGTAAAAAAAGAATTAATGTTATATCACTACATGTTTCTTGAAAGCTATATATATTTTTTCCCTCTTTTTAAGTTTCACGCCGTCAGGAAAAATTCGAAACACGGGTTTTTCATATAAGAAATATATGAAACGTATTCTGTAAGCTTTCTAGTACTAGTATCTTTCTACTTAATAAAAGATGGGTGTTTTCATACACAAGTTTTTTTTTTTTAACATTGCGTGCTGAAACGAATTGAAAGAAAACTTTTTTGTTGCAGAGTTTTTTTAAGCGAAAAATCAAATATCAGCATCAAAAAAATTTTTTTTTTTTAGCATTGCACAGAATGGAATATATCCCTTTTAAAGAAAATAGTTAATTTAGACAAAAGTATTTTTCTAAACATAAATTTTCTAAAAGTAATGGTGTAATTTTTTTTTTTTTTATCATTAGTTGATTTAAATTTCATTTTTAATTCTATGCAAATAGGAAAAATTTGACTTGTGGATCTTTACATCTTTTAGAGACACAAAACTTTAATTTAATTTATTTTATTAATTTCTTTCTAATATTATGACTTAAGGAGAATTAAATATTTATTGTTATGAAAAATTTTTGATGCGTAATGCTATTACTGATGTTTGAAATTTAAGAAATGCTTTTGATTTCAATGATAGAGTTTTTTTTTAACACTCAAACTTGAGCAATTTTTGAATATGTCGTGATTTATTATTAATACAAAATGATGATATGTTTGAAAAATGTTTTTTTAACCGCTGTGTTTTGCAAGCTTTGACAAATAAGTATAAATGTTATTAAACTTCTAAATAGTCGCTTCTCCCTTTTAATTTCAAATAGTAATAATTCGAGATAAAAACTAACGTGTTTAAAAACAACGTTTTTATATGGTGGCAAAGTTTATTGAAAAATATTATTGAAATATTAGTTAAAACTAGTCGTAAATGTCTAAATATTGCATTGTTAGGCAAGTAAGAATGGTTCCCAAAATTTCAGAACTCTAGCTCGATGGGAAGTTGGTTAAATTAACGATAGAAAATTTGATGACACTCTGATACACGCTCACACAGACACACCAAGTGAAATACATAAAAACGTTAAAACGAACTAAAATTAATTATTTTATCCGGTAAATTATATGGTTGGAATGCAGTTTAACCCAACCACCCTTGGCGACAAGAATTATTTGGCAGTAATTTGCCTTATGTGGCTACCGTGGTCCGTTTTATAGACTTAACGTTCAGCCAAGAAAAATCGCCAAGTTTGGTTCCAATTTTTGAAATTGCGTCAAGTGGTTGGACTAAACTGCATTATTAAAGAAAATATTAGTTAAAACTTGTCGCAAATGTTTAAATATTGCATTGTTAGGCAAGTAAGAACGATTCCCAAGGTTTCAGAGCTCTAGCTTGATGGGAAGTTGGTTAAATTAACGATCGAAAATTTGATGACACACACACCAAGAGAAATACATAAAAACGTTTAAATAAATTGGTCAGGTCTAAGGTATTCATTTTATTCATCAGCCAGTAACAAAATTTTTTTGTTTCCACTGAATGACACTAAAGTTGTGCTAGTTGCAGTATTGAGTTGTACATTATAAATGTATTTCGTTTTTTAACAAGCAAGTATTTAGAATATATCACTAATGTAATTCACCAAACTGAGTAAGGAAACTTTAAGTGCATTAGAAATATATTATTATTTTAATTTTTGAAGTTAAGTTATATATTTGTAATTATTTCTTTTTTGCACAACGGATTGTGTTATAGAAATATTGTAGTTATGCCGACGTGTTTTATTATTACACAAAATAATACAATATTTTAAAAAAAAATTCATTTATAATTTTCTAAAATATAATTATAAGCCTTATTTCATCTCTTTGAAGAAAAAAGAAAGAAAGAGTACAAAATAAATGACTTTTTGTTTTCTTACATACATTCAAAAATTTTAATGAAAGAAAAAAAAAATCAAGTAAGGGAAATTGAATAATATATACAAATGATAAAAATAATGTAAAGTAACAATAAGAAAATTCGGCAACTGAAATGAAATAGAAATAAAATAAATATATTAGTTTAATCGGTTCTCTTTGTAATTCTACTTATATTGAATTAATTAAATAATCCTATATATTATTTGTACCATCTCCGAATAATTGCTTTACACTTTAATAGAAAATTAGTATTTATATAAGTAATTAATTTTTGAAACTATACCATATTTTTCGTTCTTTTTAAAAATAGTAATGAGTATTTTCTTCCCCCTCCTTTTTTCCTCCTTTTCTTTTCCGGTGAGATATTTTTAAATAAGAATAAAAAAATAATTATTATTATTTTCTAAATCAGTAAAGCATAGTGTAACATATTATTTGAACTGGATATCTAATTAATATACGATTATTGAAATCAGTTTTTATGAAATGATTATTTTATAACATAATATTTATGGTTTATTTACTTAAATAAAAGTCTCGCGATTTCTTTAAAACAGCTGCTAGTCACCAAACTCTGAAAAGTGCTAACTAGTTATAAGAAAAACATGACAAACAAATCCTAAATTATAAATTTACTTTATATTTTAATTGTTGAGTAATTCATTTTAATTTCTGTAAATGAAATTGAATTACTAATAGTTAAGTATTGTTAAATTTAAGATGATATTTCGATGAATAGTTTTCAGAATTCGTTTTTTTTTTATTTATTTATAAGTAAATTATCTGTAATGAAATTTTCTTCTTTCAATAATGTGCCGTATGAATTTTTTGTAGAAATAAAATATATATTACAGTACTACAATAACTTACTTCATAAATATTATTATATATTGGTTATAATGTAAAAAAAAGAAAAGAAATGACACAGTATTTAGTGAAACTTTTCCTTAAAAAATATAATTCAAACACTTTTCTAAATTTTTAACACTCAGTTATCATTGAATTGTATTACCATTTAATTTTCCTCAGATTATTAATTCACTAAAGTTATTAAGTAACTCCTTATTTTAGGGTATTGTTTAATTATTATTTCTAGCAAGCAAAGTGCAAAGGATGTTTACATATTTTTAGAACAATTTAGGGAATATTTTGGTGTTTTAAAAGTAAAGACTAAATTATTAAATTTTCAATCTGATAACTTGTTTTCTGGATTATAAATATGTCCCCAACTTTCCATGACAGAATGACTTATCATAAAACTTCTAGCGGTATACATGGTTTGCCTATTAAATAACAAAACTGGCACTGTAAAACATTTTATTTTGATGTTATACATATTTACTTATTATCGCCTTCAATATACACCTCTCCTCTATTACTACAACTCTCCATGCGAATTTTCCATTGCTCGAAATAGTGTTGGAAGGTTTCTTCTGACATTTTCTTCAGGATGCGTGCCGCTTTCTCTTTCGTGGCTGCAAAGAACTCAAATATTGTTCCTTTTAATGCAGATCTACCCTTAGGAAACAGATAGAAGTCGCATGGCGTGAGATCCGGCGAATAAGGTAGAAGGTCTAAAATTGGGATGCTGTACTTGGCTAGAAACCTCTTGACAGGCAATGTGGAATGAGCTGGCGTATTGGAAAATTTTGCCACACTGATTATTTGACAGTTCTTACAGTTTCAGCAATCACACGAATAGCGAGCAAACAGATCGAACCAGATTACCAATTTTTTCGATACTGTCATCCGTTTTTGACGTGGAAGTGCGACCCGGATGTGAATCAACTTCAGCGTCTTCTCGGTCATCTCGATAATGCTTAAATCTCTTAAAAACACGTGCACGATTAGATTATAAGTTTCAATAGTGATTTTTCTAAGTTTCATATGAAGTTTCACAATAATTCGTTGCTCACTTATCATTTTCCCTGCGAACAAAAAAAAAACCCACTCCAATGCGAACGAAGGCTACTGCTATACGGATTTGTTTACAGAAACGAGAGGCTCTGCTTTCGAAAGAGAAGGCTTCTCGCTAAACAGCTGTCGATCGCTGGCGTTTCGTGCATGTATAACTCTTCTGTAGCAGCGTCAGTCTTATTATTTAATATCCAGACCTCGTAGCTTGCAATTTATCTTTCACTGCTTCCTATGGTCCATTAATCGCTGTCAATTTGCGCACATAATGATCTCTTTTCAGTATATATAGGTTAATGCATTAACTGGAATACTTAACCTAGTAGGCTTTTAATCTCCATATCTATTTTTAATTGTTGAGTTTGACTTCAGCCTTTACCTTGCTCAGAAATACATTTAATTAAGAAGTTTTAAGTTAAAAATTGCTTGAATGTATAGAAAAGAATGTAAAATTGGAAGTTGTGGGTGAAATTGCTAGTCATAGGCGGCTCAGAGTTAAGCAAATGTAGTTATGTTTGTTCTACATGCTGATGGAATTGCAGCTTATTTGAGAGATATAAGAATGATGGAGGAAATGAAAACGCGCGCGGCGTCTGCCGGTTCCAAGACGACCTCAGTCCTAGAGAGTAGCCGTGTTCTATCGAACTTTGCTTTGGGGCACGTGAATTGTTGGTTTTTCTATTCAGTGCACTATTGCATTTCATTATTGGTTTGAGTGTTTAATAGTTTAAGAGTTACGTAGGATGTTTCTAGTTCCTTTTTTTCAACGGACCAAAGGCACTATAGTCCAGTAAGTGTATAGACTTTGCTTATTTATAATTCTTTTTAACTTTAACTTTTAGAGCTTATCACTAAACTACTTTATTTCACTTTTACTGATAAACTTCTTCTGCCACTTCTGATTTATTATGAAAACGCATTTTCCTTATTTCATTCAATTATATAATGAGCTTCTAATTCATAACAACAGTTCCCTTCTTTTTTATTAGGTCCTGTCACATTACCTTGGTTATCTACGCAATTTACTGTTAGCATAACTGGTCAACTAGCGAATTTCTTGAATGTTGTCTTAAATTCTAAGACAAGAAACAAAACTGGTTGATCGGCAACAACAATAACGATATAACTCATTAACCTTACGATCGCTCGATGTTGACAATTTGAATGAGATTTTCTGTTCATGTTCGTTATTTTGTGTTTGAGCGTGAGGTTATGATGTGGGGAGGCACGTGTCCCCGAGTCCACCTCCTGGAACCACCTCTGCATTAATTCATTGCTGAAGAGCAAAGAGACTTTGTGGAAATGTATTGAAAAAGTATACCTGCAATACCTGTATTGGTTTTCATTTTTTCAAGGAAGGGAAAGGTAGTTTTTCTTTTTTGTTTCGATGTATGATTGATGGTTTTGTATTGATGCATTTTCACTCTTTGGAAGTCAATGTGTGACGCCTGCCCGTTCCAGGCTACTTCTTGTGCCATAGCTAAACTCAATTATTAAACACTAAGACTCAATTAGTCAATCAAAGAGACACTAGAACAATAATTACGGAATTTATTAACTTCTAGTTAATATAACAACAATTATTAATGCTCTCCCGGGCAAGGATTTTATTACCTTAACTCAACCCACCAATAATAATCTAATAGACTTTTACCACTAATCCTTCCTCGATTGTAACTCAGACTTTGGATCAATTGTTGAACACTGTAACAACTAAATCTCTTGAATAACTCCACTTTTAATCTAATCACTTATTTTCAACCTCTCTTTCCACCTCTTTCAACTCCTCCTTCAACCTCTCTATATCTTCTCCTTCAGCCTCCCTAGCGCGACTTTTAGTCGGAGTTTATACATTTCCCAACTCTCCCGCTTCACTTCATTTCTATCTGCATATTCACGTTTCATTTTTGGTTGGGCAAAGGTTGTTTAGCAAAAGCAATCAATCTTAATTAAAAGTCCCCAAGGTTAGTGAAGAGAAACCGCGAATAACCCAATGTCTCAAATGTGTAAAAAAAATTGAATTTCTGTTAGAAAAAGGGGACGTAAAACATTTTACATATAGCAAGATCAGTTTAATTTAACTTTGTTTCCATCTTTTCTTATTTTTAATTTCAAATTGTACGGTAAAAACTTGTAACATTTATAAAGTCTTTATTGTGTTTGCATTCTTGGAATCAGATCACATAACTCGCATTAAAATTAATGGATGTAATTTACAACCTTATGCCCGTAAGAAATCAGTTAATTTGCAAAACAAATGCTGTCCGGATATTTCGCTTATTTCTTACAAATAATCAAAACTTTACGATGTTCTTCACGTATTAACTGTAAATTCTTAAAAAATATATATTTAACTATGCATTACCAATAGCATTAATATTTAAGAGCATCAGAACAGCAGGGGAAGTGTGAATACCATATTTAAGAATCCTTGTTTATGTGATGTATATGTTTTCTTAAATTATTAGTAGAGTTTAGTTTTCTAGTGGTATTTTATTCATTTTATCGAATTGCAAAAGTAATATTTTTAGTCAAAACGTTATTTTCTTCAAAGTTGAATATGTCCTCCCGTTGGTGTGGTGTGGATGTTAGGAGTGGGGGGGCAGCTCAAGTGTCGTCCTCGTCACTTGACCGTGGTTCAAAATTACGAGGTCCGTCGCCAATAGCCCTCGTGTTGCTTCTAGTGAGACGTTAATAAAAACTAAACTAAACTAAAACTCAAAGTTGAATATGGATATGACTTTTAGATACATGTGCATTTAGGTACAATTTTAAAGAAAACTATTACACAATACGGCTCCAAATTCTATAAAGAGTACTTCTGCATACAGCGAACCTAAAATATTTCCCCCTCTAAACAATACATAAAGCTTAAAAAATAAGTTTTTATATGGTGATGTGGTTCTGTAATTTTTTCAAAGTAAATTTGTTGTAATATCGTTCAAAAAGTTGGTTCACTATATTTTGTGCATTGTTTTTTCTGTTTGAGGAGTAAAACTTTTTGTGTATTTATGGAATATTGTTTTTTAAACTGGTACTTTATTGCAAATATATCTGCAAAATCATGTCCGTATTCAACTCAAATGGAACGAAAAACTTTTTGACCCAAAAAAAGATTGTTTTAGTTTAATAAAAAGGTATATTAGATGCGCAAAAATCCTGAGCTTTACGAATTATTTTGTAAACATAAAGGTTACTAAAAGAGTCTTAAAATTCTGTATTTTGTTTCCCCCCCGCATGTGTCCTTGCACCCTTAAATATTTTTTTTTTTTTTTGAATGGTGAATGTTTTATATCAATGAAATAATATATGTTTAACTTTAGAAAGTCCAGGCATATTTCTAAGCTTTTAACAAACAGCGATTTTCATGCCTTTTAAAACGATTTTCTATTACAATAATCCGAACTTATCAGTATGACTAATTATCAGGTAATGGACTTTCACCTCCCCTTGACAGCAAGTTCACTCTGCCCTGAAGGCGGAAGTGAACCCTAGAGTGAAGGAAAATTAATGATGGACCCTTCGTTCGCAACTTCTCACTCGCATGATAAACAGACTTTTCCTGGTAGTCCACGTGCGTACTGACCTGAGATTGGCGACGCTGGCGGCGGTACTTCGCATTAATTGGACGCTTTGCAGGGCGGCTTTTAATTTGGATTACAACTTGTTTATTAATGAGGGTCTAGGTTGAGAGAGTTGTGTTCTGAAACACTTGTGGAGGAACTGTAGTTTAATGTATTGGCTGTTATATGTACGGCGAAATGCAAAACTTTGTTACTATTTTCTGCGTATTGAATTATTCTTTGGGAACTGTAAAATTAAAATTGTTTGTTATGTTATTCCTCGGCAAGTCTTATAAACACACATTTTCTTTGATTTAGCTATGAAAATATTATTTCGGAAGATCATATAGATAAAACATTTTTCGGTCGTAATCGATTCCTTGTCTTTGACAGAAATTGAATGTTTTCAGGTTTATACTTAATAAAATTGAGTTATGTTTGTATTTACAACTTATGTAATTAGATTTTGAGACATTTTATTAGCGATCATTGTTTATTTTCTGGTAAAAGTTTTCAGTCTTAATTCATAATTATACAAACTCAAATAATAAGATTTACAGGTGCATATAAAAAAAAAGTGTATATATATATGTGTGTGTGTGTGTGTGTGTTAGCGAAATCATTCGGAAATACAATTCATGAGCTCTAAAAGCTTTTTGAGAATTTATTTAGAACTGAAAACTATAACACTACGGAATTAAATGAAAACAAACAGGGTGTTATCAAATTAACCAAAAAACCAAATAAAAATATTATATTAAACTAAAATTAAAAAAAAAAAGAAGTTCTAATGAAAATAAGCCAAAGTTTTTCTTCAATACTGTAATAATATTAATTCAATATAAATATAAGCCATTGATTTAAAATTACAACCAATTTAAAAACCGAACCACATTAAACATCATAGTAAAAAATAAGAGGAAATATAAGTGAAACAAAAATGGAGGAAATGTAATTAAATACTGTCCCACATTTTGGAGTGAGAAAAGTACTTAAACTAGTTTTCTGGATCCAACCATCACACTTTCGGTAATTATATTATCATTAAGGGCGTAGGCCTATATATATATATATATATATATATATATATATATATATATATAACTAAAGTGAGGAAATTACTATAAGGTTGCATTAACATATTTGAAAGCTCCTAAAAGATTTTTTGATCTGTAACAAGCAGGCACATTTCTTTCTTCTAATATGATAGTTTGTATCGAAGATAATGTAATTTTTTCGTATCTTGGTAGAATACGATGTTGACTTTTCGGTTGTTTAATCCAAGTTTTGAGATCGATTAAAGAACTCTAACATTAAGAACTACAGTACAATCTTTCAGTCAGAAATGTATAACAAAAAATATACCTATATTTAGCGGAGAAGAACTAAAAATAGAAGGGGGCAAAAGTAATATGCAATTTGCTGCTAAGATTCAACCCTTTGTGCTCCGTAATGGGACATATGAACATGAAGTCCACTGTCGTTGCTACGCAACATGCTTGTTTAGCTTACTTTTGAATACTTTTGTATTAACCGAAACTTGTGTTTACCGCTGCAACTTCTTTATCTTCGGAATCAGGAAAAAGATGTGAAATATTATTGACTTTTGTGATAGTGGCCCCAGGAAACCCCCTATGCATATGTGTGTCCCGTATGCATATGTGAAATCCCGTATTCATATGTGTGAAAGTTTCCCGTATGCATATATGTAATTTTGTGAATTACTAGTGACTGCTGTGAAAGTTACGCCAGGAAACCCCGTATGCATATGTGTAATTTTTTTTCCAAAAATATCTCAGTATGATAAATTACAAAACATAAAATTTTCATTTCGTTGAAGATTTATATACCTGAACTTGTTTCAGATGATGTAAGGAATAAATATTTTGTTTTATTACAATAATTGTATTCTCGAATATTATATAGGTACACTTGTAATTATTGTATAATGCTGGTATTGTTGGTGTACTATACGAGTCAATTAGTTTGAGTATAATGGTTTAACTTATGTCTAAATCTTAATTTAGATTCAGAGTATTTCAGCTAATGTCTTGCATCCAAAGAGACAGTATAAATATTAACCGTGTGTGACCTTAATCCTTTTAATATATCTTTTTTTTTTTTTTTTTCGTTTCTCTTCAAATTTTTCGGCTTCCGAAATTTTTTTTTTAAAAAATATACACTCTTTTAAAAATCAATTTTTATAAACCATCTTCAGAAAAGGAACGCAAATTTGCTACAGTAGAACCGGTTGAACAGAATAAAATTCTACTGAATAAATCAATACAACTAAAAGTTAGTTAAATAGTCCTAATTATTTAAATCTGTAGATATCGTGAAGCATAATTTTAATAGTCAAATAAGGTTGCAATTTTAATTGAAGAGACGTCAAAAAAGTACAATTACTGCTTTACGCTCCTTCACGGATTATGCAGGATCGTTCTCTTTTAAATAATTCTCAAAGCGCCTGAATCCTAATTTAGAATTAAACAGCAAAGTTCTAACTTAACAACTCATTAGCTTCGAGTGTGACACTTCTCTAATGCTGCAGGTTCGACACCCATTACCAGGAATAATTTTTAACCGATTCCAACCACAGAGAATCAGGTACAACAATTCACTCCAATTTCTATCTTACAAATATCTACTAATTACGCCATATCTGCTATCTCCTATACCTTCCTATTCTTTTTTTCGCTTATACATCAGTATCCTCAATTCAATTAATTGCATTCCTTTTACCTTCGTTTAATTTGCGTAATCGCGTTTCATTTCACTGGAAAGGAGTCTGAGTATTAAATATAAAAGTTAGAAAGTAACCCCAAGTGTTAATTGAAGGAATGTTCTTGCATAGCACAGCGTTATAAACTTGTGCCATTTTTAGGTGTGATGTACGCTAATAGATCCAACAAGTCATTATTTTATCCTATAATTCATAGATTTCATGATAGGTTCATAAGTGATTAAATTATAAAGCTCGTAGATTTCCATGATATATTTGAAGGTAATTTAGATGTCAGATCGTAATTCATAAAATCCGTGATAGATTCATTGGTAATTTAAACATAAGCTCGTGATTGCAATATTAATAAATTAGGTTAAATTACGGGCTTTTAGAGCCTCGCACAGAAATCCAAGGTCATTTCAAGTTCATTCAAAACTCATCTTAATCTCCAACCAGAAGTAATACATCACATTCTTTTTCCTTTCCTCGATCCCCTCATTCCAAATCTTCATCCCTTTCTTCGCAACGGAACAATGGAGAGGGTGCTTTGATAAATGAGTCTAAAGTGAGGAATGTAATGAAATGTTTGATATTCAGGGCACCTTCGACGCCCGTAATCCTCGGGTATTAAAAATGAATAATGTTCCCTCTCTCATCGATCTGTTGAATCCTTCCGCCTGCAATTTTTTTTCCCCCACTCTGTCTTTCTTTTTTTCCCTCTGCGAAATTAAAAGAGCTGCTGATGAGCAACAATTGCTATGACGATGTTTATTCATTGACGAGTAATGTTTCCCTGCAGTCGATGGTGATTGGTTGTTGGTGATAAATCGCAAGATAATGATGATTTCGGAAATGTGTTTGGTCAATTACGCCGTGACTTGGCGTGGAGAAAAATAAATCTCTTGATTGATGATGTGATTATATGCAGTCATTTTAATTTTAAATTTACTGATAAAGATGTTTCTGTCTCGCATTATGCTTATTTACGTTACATATTCGAATGTACTGAAGAGTATTGTTCTTTTATTGTCACTGTTCTTTTTCTATCTTAAAACAGGGGAAACTCTATTCGAATTTTTCAAGGATATATAGTTTTGACATGTTAACTGATAGCGCCCCCCCCCCCAATAATGTGTAACAAATCTCTTGAACATTGAGGTAACTCAGGCACCTTCGACAAGGAAAAATGAGTTGATTTAAGTTATATTTAAGGGGACTTAGTACCTTTCGAAATCAGAAGTAGAACATTCTGACAAACTCTCTCTCTCTCTCTTTTTTCTATTCTTCATAAATCAACAATTTTTGCTCATTTCAATATGAAACTTTGCCAGTTTGTGTAATAAAGTGTATAGTTTAAAATATTGGGTCAAGTTTTGATATTAAGTTAAAATATTTTCTTCTATAACATGAAATATGCGTACAAAAATTTAAAAAATAAATTAGCTTACCTTGCGTTACCCACAAGATAACATTTGAAAGATGTACAATAGAACCATAATTCTTATACCAAATTAAATCTAAATAATTACCTTATTATGTAAACCTCAAATTTTAAATTTATCTTACATTAAAAAAATTGAAAAATAAAAAAAGTTATCCAGTTTGTATTTAGTAACTTTTTTTTTCACGTATTATGTTATAAAATAAAATCTTATCATTCTACTAACAAAATTGAGGTTCACAGAATAAAAGTCAACAAGTACAACACTCATGTAAAATTTTAAAGCTCTATATGCAAAACATTTTTTTTAATCATGTGGGAAAACATGAAAATAACAAACTGAGAAAAAGAGGTTTGTTTATATTGCATTATATAGAACAAGCCACTTTAGACATTTACATTTTTTGTTGCACAGGGTGTAATAATTGTCAGATTTTGACGCGGTTTGCTTTAAAATGCTCCTAACATTCATCACTATTTTTCGAAAACAAATTTGAAAAATCGAATTTTTGAAGGTACAAAGGTACTAAGTCCCCTTAAAGCATCGTAACTTGTTTAAATTAAAATCAATTGAAGTCAAACTTGAACATTGAGATGTCTATGCATTTTTATATCATTTTATGTAAAGAAAACACATTTACAAACATAAGTAATAATGTATGAGCAATTAATGTTCAATAACTCTCTTTATATTTATAAGTTATGCACTTGCCTAAAGGTACATCTTGCATAAATTCTTCTGCAATTACATCTTTAAAAATTTACAAAGTACTTAAACACATATCCTTACATACACTAAGCTTTGTGAAAGTTTCAAAAGTTAAATTTTGAAAAAATTTTAGCTTCATTATTCAAATTTTCCATAATTTTTATACAAATATTTAACTAGATCTAAAATTTGAGAATATTTATTAAAAAGAAAGCAAGTTCACCGTGTAGAGAAAATAGATTCATTTCATAATGAGCAAATTATCAGCTTTATGGATTGAGTAGATTTTGAGAAAAGTGTACCAGAATCCTAAAAAACACATTTAGAGAAAACTTAAGTATATTTTTCGCTGTATTTTAAAATGTAAAGTTTTTAATGCGATCCAGGAATATATTATAATTAACTGGACAGTTCTATATCATTTTATGAATAAATTGTTTTAGAACTTTAAATTCTAAATTATTTAAAAGTAATTGGAATTGCTAGAAGTAAGAATTATTTGGAAGTAATTTGAATTTATATATAGGCCATATGGCAAGAAGTACAGATTCAGAAAGTGAATGTTTGTGTAAATGAATCTTTCCCAACAATAAATCTACATCATACATACACCAAGTATCGAAGCTAGATGGACGTAAATTATGCGTGGGTAAGAATCTGTTAAAAGCTTATGAAAATAAATTGATCATATCAGATACGGAACGTTTTATGTTTGGATGAATTGCCAAGCCAAAGTATCTCTGCGAAAGTAAAATTTATTTATCTGTAAGTATTCCACGCCCTGTGAGGCTTTTGCCATCAGGGATGGGTCACTTTGTTTACAATTTTAATCAATTTTTGGACGTTCTATTTAATTAATTTTTATCAATGATACATCTACGATTCAGAAAAGCGCCCTCTATTTTTTAACATCAGAACTTTTATAAAAAATTGCAAAATTTGGAGCATTTGGTGTCTCAGTTACCTTAAGCTTCTATGTCACTTACCTAAAATTATTCGAAGTGTGTGACGGCATCTTGTTACGTGTTTCGTCTCTCATCTTTAATGTTATTCTAATTATAAGACCTAAAACTAAATAAATAAAATAGTCGATTCTATTCATTATATATGTTTATTAACTCCTCTAATGGGGGGAGGGGGTTCTCTCAAGCAGTTTACTTTCTTTAACCGCGAAATGTAACAATTTCTGTAATCTGTCAAGGAATACGCTTACTGGAATAAAAGGCGAATACCTCCTGTGATTGTTCCGACAGCTTTGAGTTCTTTTCTCACCTTATCAACTATACACGCCAGAAGACTTCCGAGCACATCACACTAACATTCTTCTACATACCTCAACCTTAATTATCTTCAATTCAATTCTCTGTCGTTTTAATACGTCTTGATATATCTATTCACTCTACTTCCAAAATTTGCTTAACTTACATCAAGTTCCATTTAATTGGAATGAAGCTGGGAACTTAAATATAAAAACAAATTGAGAAACCCCAGATGTTAATTAAAGGGGTAAATTCCCTAATAGCCCTTGTTACAAATGAAGGTTATTAACATTCATTATATAAGCCTAAATGTAAATTGTAGAACATTAACTCGAGCTTAATTTTGCAAGAGAAGATCAAAATATTTGATACGGTTCTTTTTCTTTTGCTTTCTTCACATTTTAGATACGTAATTAAAAGTAAGAGAAAATTATCTGTAATCGTTTTTAATGGTCGTATTTAACTATGCCATTTGAAAATATTTTTATTCTTGGAAATATGAAGCGTATTCCAGGAACTATTCTTAAAGTTTTTTTTATGTATTTTTAATTTACCTTGACACCGCAAAGTTGATGAGAGGCCCAAAATATTAAATCATATTTTCACGTAGTATAATACTGTTTTTAGGCTTAGTTTCTTAAAAATTTTGATATATGCTTTTATATTATAATATTTGATAAAGAAACTATATGTTTTTGAAAATAATCAGTTTTACTTTTATATTTTATCTACATATAGTGTGCCATTGTTACCAGATTTTCTTTCGGATTTCCATAATTCACACCTTCAGTTTTACTTTATTTGTTTTTCGAACAGACGATTAACCTGCCAAAAACAATTTTCATGTATAAGAAGTGAAAGCAAAACATACAAATAAGCATAAAAACATGCGAGGGAGAAATGAAATGCAAAGAATAAATTATCCTATTAAAACGAATCTCATCTTCTATGATCGAAATGAAAAACAAAATTATTTGCTTCAGAAAATTCATTTCCGAAAGAATGGGGAAGAAAGCATTATTTTTAGAATTATTCTTTTGTAGAACTTATCATTAGATTGTTGTTGCTCTTACGGAAGAACGTACTGATAGATGACTGCCACTAAAGTCGATTTTCTCTTCGTAATTGAGTCTGTACAAGCATCAGATGCGAGACTACGTCCCTATATCCGGTTTTTATCTTTTTCCCTATCCTGATATTTGTTGTGCTTCTTTACCCCCGTTACGCCGAGAATTCCCTTGGCGACTATAAATCTCTTTCCAGTCATCGCCAAGTGAGATTAATTGCCGTGGAAGTCCGCCTGTGTTCCTCTAATGTAACCCTGGACGTTCTTCTGATGCCACCGGTAAGGAGCATAATAGAAGACAAGAAAAGATAAAGAAAAAGAATGAGTATGACAAAAATAAAAAAAATTGGAAAATTCCGATGTCAACAAAAGATGATCGAGTCAAGCGATATGAATTTATAACTCGCATTTTGCTTCGAAAATGGATTTTAGAATTTTCTATCGTAGATAGGCCCGTAATATCGCTCATCAATCTTGACTTTCATTATTCTGGTTTGCGGCGAAGCGATTAGTTTTGTCAGGCATTGATCACGTGATAGTGGTGTCTTGAGATCGTCTGGCGTATGAAAAGGGCTGAGGCTTGCCGTGGATATTTATTTTTTGAAAAGAAAGGAAGAAAAATGTTGGTACAGAGATATAGATGACTTATGATATCACCTAAGATATCTTAGAATATGAAAACCGCATTGTAGAGATTTCTGTTCTTTATGAATTTTGATTGATTCTCAGTAGCCTAAATCCTGTATTGAGGTCTGGATTTTGTATTAGATTTCTGGGGTTTTGTTCCAGAGTGTACTATGACTGCGTTTTGATAAATTTTTTACAAAACTTGCCTAAAGATATTTTTGTATATTCGTTTTATCATGTGTTTCTACATTTTGTTTTCTGTGATTTCGAACCTCATTTTGTTCTGGCATAATATTGTTTTACTGGTTTCTCTTTGTCTATGGATATTAAAATCTGAGTCTTCTAAAGAAGCGTATATATTGAAATTATTAAAGAAGCGTATTTATTAAGAGTATTATTAAAGAAGCGTATATATTAAGATCTGGAGTATATAAAAAGTTTATTTCTCTACGTTATGTTTCTAACTACAGTATAATTATTTGAATAAAGCTGAAAAGTTCACTTATTTTTTTGACAAAGAATGCTCATTGTTTATTGTGATTTCTTAGGGTTTAAACATTGAATAGATAAATATAAAATCAAAATATGTTTCAAATCCATCGCATTGTTTGATATGACAAACTATATTCGTAATTATAGTTAATAGTTCGGTTTTTCCCCATAATTATGTTGCATTTCTAATGTTATGTTTTTAGAATTGGAAAAATAATTTGCATTGTTTGGTACCAAAAAAGCTATGAAAAGTTTTCGAATAGAAAATTTTTTTGTAATCAAATTTTTGAAACCCTCCTTTTACATAAAGGGACTCATATTTAAACCCTTGTTTCTCAGATATTTACTAGAAGAATTTTATGAAATATGATATTTAGGCATTTTATTTCATGATGCGAAATCAGAAATTCGAGAGAAAGAAAATGACATCAATAATAATGCTTTAAAGTTAATTAATTATAACATACTAGTTAATTAATCTGTTAGCGTCCTAATTTGATTTTCTTTGAGTCATTTATATCAAATCTATCCAATTTCGAAGAAAATTGCGAAAGTAATCAAGGATAAACCATTCTTTTACTACCGTACATAAGCTGTATTTAATGCGTGTTGTCTCAAAGATTAACAAGGATAACCAATTTATTTTTTGTCTTCATAAATTTTAATTTTTAATGTAATTAAGTTTAATACATTATTATTGATAGTTTGAAAGTTAATAGCGTCGCAAATAGAACTACGTTTGTATTAAACACAGAAATAATATCATATTGAAATTTTATTGTAGCAAATCATACTTAAAAGTAGAAAAAATCCTATTTTCTTAATATTTATTCTATAGTTATATATTCGTTTAATTATAGTGCAGGATTTAAATTTATTTTCTTTCCAATCATTACTTTTTCAGCTATTTTTATTTAAACATTTTGAAATATAATGCAGTCGTTCCCACACCCGATTATTTAAAAGGTTTTTAAAAATAGCAGAAATAGTTCAGTCATAATGAAAACATTTTGAAACAAACAAGTAAATAAAATTGCCTTTGCTAATGCCATTCTAATCTGTGCTAACGTTTCCCCCTCTTTAATAAGTTTCCGAAAAATAGAGTTACTCAAAATGAATATTAATTAGCATAAAGTAAGCGTACATCCAATATTCAGATTCAACAGAAGCAATTACTATATATAAAGAAAAAAAGAAAATACTTCCTTCAAATTCCTGATACATTTTTATTTTTTCTTGCAAGACATTAAAAAGAACAAAAACGTTGCCAAAATTAGCAACAAAAAGAATAAAAACAATAAATTTTGCCGTAAAAAGTATTAAATGAAATATTAGAATAAGAGCTAACAATAATATTCTGTTCAGATATTAAAATAATATCAGACAGTAAAATATTAAAATATATCTTAGCAACATAAATGCTCCTTAATCGAACTAAAAGTAATTATTATAATCTTAATGTATTATGACGTCAATTTTTTGAACTGAACACCATGTGTCCTTTATTTTACGCCATTCATTTTTGTTTACGTCATTTTCTCAAAACAACAACATGTTAGCACATGTTAAAAGAATGAAACATTTATTTAGTCTACGTTTAGTTACTTACTTCTTGATGGTATAACTGTGTAGAAATTGAACCAGGTGTTTGCATAAAATTTCAAAAACATTTCTGGGGTGAATCACTTTTTAAATTTTATTGCTTAAAACTTATTATTTGCTTGTAATCTAAGTTATTTTCACATTTTTGAAACATTTTCGGGGCAGTTAAATCAAACATGAGAAAAACCAGGCACAATTGAATTATATTCTAGAATTATTTCCAAAATAGATGTAGTTAGAAAGAGAATTCGTACAGAAGATTTCTAAAATAATAATAATAATAATAATTGCGCAACAATTTGGACAAAAAGTCATTATGCAACAATTTTTGGAAAGATCTATTGAAAGAGCCATCTCTTTAGGAGACTCTTTTGAATAGTAATAATAATTGTCTGAAATTATTGTGGGAGTTGGATAGCTTCTGATTTCAGATACAAATTTTAAGCGTGTCCCATAGCGGGACAGATAACTTATCAGAATAGTATTAATTAATAACAGAACTTTTGTTACTGAACCACAATGCTTTTAAATATTTCATTATAATTATTCATTATTATTTCTCAAAGAGTGTGCTGAGTATTGAATCGATTTTCTTGGGGAGAAAGCGTTTCAGGAAAATGACTGCTAATTGTTCTGAACTTAAACTATTTTGCGTTATAATCTTTATTTATTGTATAGTCACAGACAAGCTTTTATAAACTGGTCTAATATCCACTTCATTTCCGCAACAACGTTCAATAACCACAGTAAATGTTCCCAAGTGTAGCCAAGTCACCAAAGATCACCAATAATGTCGCCAACCTTTGAATGCGAATATCTGCTCTGCAAAATACTATTTACATGAAACAAGCTTTATTTGGTCCATAATTCAATAAACTACACATTATTTATCTTATATCTCCATGTATAAGTCGAGAGTTTTTGGAACTTTATCTTAAATTACAAGGGTCGTCCTTCTACGGATGTAAGCAGTTCACATGAAACGTAGATACTTTTCTTCAGCCCCGCGCTCGCGATGAATCGCCAAATATAGCACGTTTTAATCTCTGTAGTTTAAATATCTTAGATTGGCGAGGAAAGTAATTCTGAAGGAAATAATCGTTCTTTTTGCGAAAAGGAGTTGTTTTATTTTCGATTTTTCTAATAAATAATGTGCACATAAAAACTGCAATGGAAGAGGAAAATATTACTTTAATCATCTAACTTGCATTTTAGGTATTTTGAAAGCAACCGTTTTGTAACAAAGGTAAACAAAAGTAATACAAACACTTTAAAAGTCAGTGTTATAATCGGCCGATCTGAATCATTCATCAAATTCACTTTCACTCATTCGAATATCTAGAAGCGTATCATTACTTTGCATGCTTTTCTTACTGGAATTTCATACACTTTTCATACACAAAATCGTCCTTATGGGTTTCCATAGATTCATTGATGCAACTCTTTTTAAAAGCTCGAACAACCACTGTAGGTGAAATCTCCAACAAGACTTTTGGAATCGAACTCTCATAGGATTATTATTATTATTATTTTCATTTTGGGTTACATACGGAAATGTTAACATTATTTAAGTATGGAAAGAATGCAATGTAAAAATACAAATGTATTTACGTATTTGAAATAGCTAAACCTTATCATTCTATTAATTGAAGATTTTAGTTTATTATTATTATTTGTTTATTTATTTTTTGTGATAAATTTTTATTATTTAAGACATGACTATTATTATATCTAAAAAAAAATGAAAGGTGGAGAAGTGAGGGAAAAAATTTTCTTTTCAAGGAAGTTTAATAGCATGAGTGCTGGAAAATGCTGCCTTGTTAGACTGTAACGGATGACTTGCATAGTTTTTTTCTTTATGAATGCGCCCATTAAAGTATATTATTATCCTGAACTCGCAAGTTTATTTTCCTAAATACACCACATAATATTACTGCGTGAGTAACTTTGACTAGAAACAATAGTTTTTATTTCATTTTTGAAAAAATTTCATTCATTCTTTCAAATACAAACATATTAATGTACCAAGGGATGTTCAATAGAGATTGATAGTAATGCGATAACTCTCTTTATTTACAAGTTTAGCACGTAACACCTGGATCACGTTCGATGTAGTCTCCTTGCAAAAGAATTAACTTGTTCCAATGTCTCTATCGTTTCATGAAGACGTGTTCAAAGCCATCCTTGGAGAGCACTTTATGAAATGCCTCTGAAGCTAAAACAGTCGCGCTCGCGCTAAGAAAAAGGTGACCCTTGAGTTCCTTTTTGGCCGGGGGATATAAGGAAACACCATTTGGAGCTAAATTTGTACTATAAGGCAGATTTTGTGCGACGGAAATGTGTTTTTTCTTAGAAACTCGTGGACAACATGCATCATATGCGCCTGCACATTATCATGGTGCAATGTCCAGCGATTAACAAGATTTGATAGCTTTTCGGGATGTAACTCCTCGGCAACTGTTTCAGTACGGTAATGTAATCAGCCGCAGGGACCATCTGCCCTTGTGGGACAGTGTGAATGTACTTCATTCCTCGATAATAAAAGAAAGTAATAATTGGTGCCAGAATCGGCCTTCTCTATTAAGAGGTCTGGGTGCAAGTAACTATTAGAGGGACTAAAATTTTTGTAAAGTAAACGAAAACATATTGCATATACGAACATATATTATTAATGCACGTTTATATAATGCGTGATATTGTTTTTGCTAATTCATTAATTAATTCAGAAAAATTACAATTTTCAGCATTTATTTTTGAATGCTTAATAGAGCGAATGCATTTAAGCGTTCTGCGCACATGATCCACTGAAGATAGTTCTTTGTTAATATTTATTTGCTGAAAGAGCTTTCACCACTTTCTATAGTAACTGGTAACATAAAGGAAAGTTTAAACACACAGTTAATACATTTAAAAATAACTTATTATTAATATTATGTAGAATGTATTGCGACATGTTTGTGCGTTATTTACATGTCTTTCATTCAAAATCAAATCCCGTAACAAACCATTTTCCTGGATTAGGTCTTCATCTACACATCTTTGTAATGGAACTTTACAAACTAAACACTCGCATCATCAAGAATTAATTTTAGATTGCCATAATTCAGATGTTAAAAATGATACCGAGGCACCCTAGTGATCTTTTTCTTTCCTACAGGGTTTACTATCTTTGAAAACACGGATGACACACACCCCTGGGTTACCCTAGCGATCCTTCTCTATTTTCGACCCTCCTTCTTGTCAACTAATAATGATAATGTTTACGATAAAATTTACTTTTCAGCATACTGACAACGACAAGAATATTGTCAAGTGTCCAAGTACAAGAGTGCATTATTTTAGTTCTTGATCTTGTTGAGACCCCCAGAATCGCGAGGTTCTGGTGCATAGCATCCACCACACTCCCCAGGGAGTAGGTTCTGAGTAGTGCCATCCCTGGGGATTTCTGCTCTTGCGCTTTCTTCGTTGGCGAATCTCCTGTCTCAACCCACTGTACTGTTTTATCGCGGAGGCAAAGTAATAAATCCAACTTTCATCGGCAGCGATAATTTTTTTTCACCAAGTATCATCTTCGTCGAGAATGCACTGCTACCAGACTTGTCACACGTCAACTGTAATTCAAACTGCGTTCAGAAGCGTGGAATGAAGCACGCGAGCACACCAGACATGTGTAAAAACATATGTACGCTGCCTATCGAAAAATTAAGCATAACAACGAGCTGTCTCACCTTTGAACATGGATCAGCATATATATTCACAGTTCCTTATTGATCATTCTAATGGTAAGAGCGGTGGCAGAAGCGCATGAACCTCCTTCAAATTCACATGATTCCCGGCCGCTTTGGAACGCCATCGGAAACGCGATCTTTTACTTATCACAGCATCCGTAAAGCCGTACGCAACTCTTCGTGAGTGCTGTTAGCAGTTGACTTACATAAAACACTATATTTTATTGTGTACCGTTGCTCGTATAACGTAGACGTCGTTCAATTTTAGAGGCGAAAGCTTATATATCTGCTTTGTTGTACTGTTTACTGAGGACTACTCGTGCTATTGTTGGCGAATTTGGCATGTTTCCAGATTCAATTCTTTCACGTGCGCTCCGCGGAAATAGCGGGAGTTGCACCTGTTCATTTACCACTGCAGCAGCGTTGATTTTATTGAATACCCCCTCGTCCAAAAACGATGTTGATTTTAGCAACAAAATTAATCAAAGCAAACAATTCCTCTACAAAAATTAAAATTAATATTCTAGTGGTGAAATATAAAAGTAATTAATAAGTTATTAAAGTGGACACAATATAATATATTCTCATTAAATATTAAATTAAAACAAACCCTTTTTTTTTTGGCACATCATACAAGAGTCGCCAATGAGCCAGTTCACGCCAAATACGAAGCCAAACTTTGAGCCAGAGTTTGTTTGGCTTCCCATCTCTTCCCATCATATTGGCTTCCTATTTGGTCTTACTAAAGAGGAATATGTATTCCAATAGAATAAGAGTAGAACCTGTCAGCACATTCATAAATTTATAGATACTCAGCCATAGGAACATTTATTTAAAGTATAATTGTTGCTAGAAATCAGGTAATTCTATTTTGTTGTGAACAAAATTATGTTGATAAAAATAAAGGATTTCTTCTCAAAAACTTTGGCTTATTCAGGAGATTGTTTTTGATGACCCGCCAGGCCAAATATTATTTAAGGAATATCCGGCCTTGAATTTTCATTAAGGTACAAAACCCTATAGTATATTAAAAATTCCGATATTCCTTATTTATTTCACTTGTTGGTTACGAATTTAACTCACCAATCTGAATTCGCAATGCTTGCCACTATTTTAATCCTAAATATTCCGTAACCTACTTTCAGCCTCGGTTGGATATAAATCACGTTGATTATCTATGCAGGATGCTGTTAGAATTTTATTGAACTTTCTAGTTAAAAGATGGATGTATCAATTTTTTTCCTAACTGAATTTAATATTGGCGATGTCATCTATTTTCAATACAAGCATATGATCGATACGCTGTAGAAAAAACAACCAAAACAGGATTGAAAAATATGTCAGTTCCAAAAGACTTATTTGTTCGAGCGAATATCGAAATCGGCGACTTTTAAATTCCGTTCCGAACGGAAAAAAAAACACAATTTCGATTTCCCAGGGATAAAGTTTTCTCGTATATTACGCTATATATTCTCTGAAAGAACCAAATTTTTATTATTTTTTTTTTAAACTTCGAGATTATTTATCTGCCTGGATCTATTATTCGTCTCGAAAAGTTGGAGAAAACGGATGAATAAGTTTTTATCCGCCAAGAATCGGGGTGAAATTGGGAGCAACTATGGAAGAATGCGCGGCTATAAATATTCCTGTGTCGGCAGGCAACTAAACCGACAAATTCGCAACCATTCATTTTCGTTGTCGGAGAATTAATCTTGGGATTTATATTCTACTTCGCTGGTTTTAATTTTTAACTTTTCGGATGGGCATCCTTGAATTGAAAATTTTCTTATTTTGAGCTTCTGGTAATAGTGAGTGAGAAAAACTTTGTGGAACTTTAAAAGTGATATAAGTTTATCATTGTTGTATACAATTGCGGAACTAATGTATTATGCGTCCGGAGTGGCATCATTTTTTGACAAGGCTTTTCATGCCAAATTTCGTAAATGCTAATCCCCATGTAAGGCGTAAATGCTGCACATCAGTATGTAAAAATAGACAGAACTTGGCCACAACATCTCTTTATTAAGCCGTACTAGTCTCCTTTTAATACGAATGAATTATAAGGTATAAGCTTTTAGCATGTAAAAGGATATTCTGCTTGGATCCTATTTTAGCTCTACCTTGGCGATGGAAAATAAAATGGTGCCAGAAAGCGTGATAAGTACGTTGACTTGGTAAACCTTGCAAAATTTGAATATTTCTAGCATAACCATATTAGCAATCCGACAGCCAACTTTTGGCCCCATTTAGCGCTATTTCGTTTTCCGTCGTCAAGGCAGGGACTTAAACAAGATTTTAACTGATATTTTATTTGGATTTATGTGATAAAAAGGGGAAATCTTATTGTTTAGATCACTTGAACGAGGTTCAAAATTACGAGGTCCTGCGTCAATATCCCTCGTATTGTTTTTAATGCGACCTTTATAAAACCAATCATATTGTTTAGCTGAAGTATATTAAAGTGAAGGGAAACCAAACGTCGCTTTTTGAATGCTCTTCACTTTTAACCCACAATATAAATAAATATATGGAGAAGTGTCGCATTTGAACATCTCGGTTGCCAGCAGACTGACATTGCATTGTACTTATTCAATAATGAATTTTAGAAAGCTAATTATCACATCTGTATGGGAAAAAGTTCGGGCTAATGCTCCGAAATAAACTTTGTACGAGACATGGTTTTTTTTTTAAATGTGTGCTACTTTCTACATTAGTATGTTGTCTTTATAACCCTATTTTTCGGCCTTTTTTTTTATGACATCCTGAAATTATTTGCGTAATATTTTATAGCATATCATCCTAGGATCATTTTACAACATGACAGTTCTCAGCCCCATACAACTCCTATATATCTAGATTGCCTTCTTGATCATTAAGTTTGCCAAATTTCTCGCCAATGTACAGGACATGACAGGCTTGATAAATTCGGTTACCACCAATTACCGAAAAGGTGAGAATTATGTTGCAAAATCTGTTCCAGGAGAACATTAGAGCTTTCTATCATTCCTTATACCAAAATATACTCCTTAAACTCAATGACGTAGATTGGGGGGAAGGAGGGAAAGAATTCAATTTTAATTCCATTTTAGCCCCTAAAAGTATTAATTATAAACAAAACATTTAAAAACCCTATTGTCTTAATACCTAATTATCTTTCCTTTCGTTTTTATATTTATTAAAAACTTTTCTTAGCGGAAATATGCTCAAAAAGCAATGTCATGTATCGTGACACACTTGTTAGATTCATGCATCGTTGCTAACTATTTCTTAAATCACCTCAGCTAATATTGGGGACTCGAGCAGCAGATGTTGCATGTGCCGTGAGGAAGGGTAGCCAAACTGGATGAATGTGGGGAATCCTGAGCCAGGTGAAAATAAAGACACTTAACGTTGTTTTAAAACGGAGAGGCAAACTATTTGACTTTTTGTTCAACTTATTTTACATTATATACCTTTATTTCTATAACATAATTAATTGTATTGCTTTGAGCATTTAGTGAAACATTGTTTAGCTCAAGCAATCTATAAGTTTAGTTTTTATTTTGGTTTTTCCGAGCATATTTTGTAGTATAATGGGGTACAAAACAAAATTTTGAGTAATCTCACTGGTTGGATTTTAGAATAATTATCAATTTTGGTGTTTATTTTAAAGAAGCCATACTTTATTGAATGAAATTATCATTTATAATTTTTAATTTCTTGAAATGTTTTTATTTAATTGTAATACATATGTAATATTGTTCTTTTGAGGAAAGTTGTATTGTATAATATTGATCAAAATTTCTCCAAAAAAGCTATTAATCTCCAGTATTAAAACTACACCCCAGTCAAATTGGTATAAACAGTCACTTTTTACATTTGTGCAAATTCGCTCAGAAGACGTTAAAACTTACCGTTTTATATCTAAATTTTAAAATTCTTTGTGTCTACCTCCTTATATTCCTCAGAACCCCCGTTATTATTATTTTTTGTTTATCTAATTTTTTGTCCCCTTCCATTTCTAATTCCCAATCGCTATCACTGCTTATACTTAAACTAGAATGCATTCAGATACATTTAGTATGCAGATATATTTAGTATGCATTCAGATATATTTAGTATGCATTCAGATATATTTAGTATGCATTCAGATACATTTAGTATGCATTCAGATATATTTAGTATGCATTCAGATATATTCCTTATACCGAGACACACGCCTGAATCAAAGGCAGAAGAGGTTCTTGTAATTATTTATAAAAGCATTCAGTATGAAACCACTGTCAATTTTCAACAATTTATGTACTTTATCCATAAAAACAGAAACCACCAACGTGGTGAATTTTTCTTGTTTTTTCATTTACAAGAAAATATAATTAAAATGGATTTTTTTGGAATAAACTGAAATAAGTTTAAAAACTTGTCCATAAATTAATTTTTTTTAATTTACTGCTGTTAGATTATATATCCGCAAAATATTACAATATACACTACCATGTCAAAAAAAAAAGTTGCCTTGGGAAATAAATATGCAAATACACAAGAATCCCTGATTGGTTCGGCTACATAGAGATTTATATTTTGCCGCAGCTAATTTGTCTCTTAAATAGTGCTGAAGTATTGTAGAATTGATTATGTCTGTGAACGGATGTTCTCACATTTAAAAAAGGGTCAAATTTATTTTCCTGAATAAAAAAAAAAAAAAAAAAAAAAAAACGATACCAGATAGAGATCGCTAAATTACTAGAATTGGTTTGAAAAGTTTCCAGCTCATAATCAAAACCTGGAAGGGTAGTGGTGAACCGTAAAAATTTCGAAAAAAAAAATGTGGTCTGAAGGAACTCTTAAATTCTCAGGACCGGAAATCTTTCTCTTAAGCGACTGATGAAGAAAAATTGCAAAACACCTGCTATTGAGCTCACCGCAATGTTTAACAATGAACACAGTAACATTTCAATACACACAATGCGACGAGAACTGAAC
>BMAW01002828.1:69865-115603 GCA_019974015.1 Nephila pilipes | reverse complement strand
TTTTTTTTTTTCTTAAAAAAATATTTAGTTTGTGCAGAGGCGAGATATTTCTTCATTTAATCCCAACAAACTTACGAAATAACTTTTAAAAGATTAAAACTTTTTGTAAAATTCCATTACTTTTAACGTCTTTATAATTCTTCAGCAAACAGTCTGGAAAATGGCAAAAAAAAAAAAAAAAAAGTTAATTCTCAAATCTTAAAACTTTACCTTTTATTAAATTAACTTTTTCGAAGCCAATTTTAAAATAGAAGAAAAAAATTTATTTCGGCGAAAAAAAAACACAATTTAAGAAATAACTTTTCTGAGACAAAAATTGATAATCTATAAAAAATACATTATAAAATATATCAAGGAATATATTTATCTTCTAAATAAACCGTGTAAATCTACAGAGATCATACCTTTTAATACATTGTACTCTAGTGTTTTCTCTTAAATTCATTTTTAAAACATAAATCGTAAGTGTACAAACTTTGTTGCGTTTTAATCGTTGATTTTTAGACAGTTATTTCTTACTTATTGATTTTCTTCTTTTATATGTTTTTATATATTTTGTTAAAAGTGTTTTCTTTTTATAAAAACTTTTACTCAATTTGTTATATTAAAATGTATGTCTTTACGTTTTTAAATTTGTACTCGAGCTATAACCCCCTTCCTATCATTCAATCAAACTGAAATTTTGCTTACACATATGTTTCTGCTGCTATTACTATGCTATGGTATGCTCAAGCAGTGATGGGGGGGGGTACACTTAACAACGTCTAGTTGAATTGAAGTTTTTACATTCAAGCTTACGCAATAGCATTTTTTCGTCGTAAATTTCCAGACTAAAAAGTATTAAATTACCTAGTAAAATTAAAATGTAGAAATTACCTAGTAAAGACCTAGTAAATCTAGATTTGTTATTTGGCGCCTGAAATCCCGTTGGGTTGCTTCCAGTGAATGTTTTCCAAAGAAGGCGAACATGGTCTCATTGGCCGGAAAAGTTGTAACGAAGAATTTTTGAGGTACAAAGCGCGTCATGATCACAATTACAAGAAACTGATGCGAAGACATCTGTCTAGTGAGTCGTGATGCTTTCTAAAAACAAACAATTTTCGATGCTACGAGCACCATCTCTTGGAATTTCTTATTAAACGACCTTCATACTTTCGTCACTGATGATAATTTGATTTATTAAAAAAAAAAAAAAACTCATAACAAATGCGCGTTGCGAAAAACCTGGATAATATTTACGGACGCTATAGGTGAGTGATCTTGATCGTGAACCAATGGCCAAAGTTGCTTTTATGGAGTAGTGATGTCACTAAAGAGATTTCGTAAAGAGTACTTGATGCATGTTCAATCTGCCTGTCCCCACATTGGAATGGCGTGCAAATTAGGAGAAAGTGGTTCCACCTCTGGTGTTGTCCTCGTCATTTGTCTGAAACTAAAATTACGAAATCCGTCACTAATAGTCTTCGTGTAGCTTCTAAGCCTGAATTCCTCGTTAACTGGACCAGACTATGAAACCTTGAGCTTTGAAAAAGAAATCAAGAAAAATTAAGCCCCGCTCTTAAACTTCATTTCGCCACTATGTTTTTAACTACGGTTACTTAACTCCGAGTTTTCAAACTTGCGGTTACTGATTGAATCTAATTGGTCAAAATAGACTCTGTTACCTCTACTGATTTAAAAATTCAACGATCTTTAATAGCTTGCATGCAACAGCATAAAATCACTGAACAATCAGAACCTGTTCGACTGGAATTAAAGAATTATTGAAAGTGGTTTTACGCTCTAATTTCTCTTCAATTAGTAGAGTCAATTCCTCGACATTTTCTTTTGCCAATCGAAATCTTCTCCAAAACTCGTAGCTGTCTATTCTTAGGAATATATCGTTTCTTACATTCCTCCCTCTTCTGGTTTCCAGTTTTTCTAAATAATCTAATAGAGGAATCGATGAAATTGTCTTAATGTTATCCATTATAAAAGTTGAAATATATATGTAAACTCAAAACTGTTCACATACACTCATAAGTCTTTAAACGTACGAAAAATCGCTTACTGCGCAAGCGCAATGAAATCTAACCCAGCTTTCAGACCGGTTAAAATTTCCTAACTGGAACTGGGGTTAGAGAATGAACCCATGACCGCGAAATGAACTTAGCAGAAACCCAGGTTTTCATTCCTTGATTACCGGTCTAGTTAATGGTGAATACGGCGGTAAGAAGGATGCCAATAAACAATCTTTCAATCAACATAAGCAACAATAAACTGTAGCCATTTTTCATCAGAAAGAGGAATTAATCTATTGATTATCTTATTGTTCATTAACATCCCACGTGGAAGTAGCTCGATGACTATTGGACGACGGACCTCGTAATTTTGAAACTCGGTTAGGTGACGAAGACGGCATCTGAGGTGGAACCCTTTTCTTACAATTTTCCTTCCACCGCAATCTCAGGATATTGCACCTAGACAGATTTAATGAGCATAAATCTCGTTTTACGACGAGTCTTGAGTAGCATGAGGACTTGAAAGTCCGAATCGACGAAAACAACGTCAATCATGAACTCAGCACTCTAGTACCGCGACCGCGTCTGAAAGGGGCACGCACACACACATACACGCAAAAACATTCTTTGATCGATTACGTGATACGTGTAATACAACACGCCATTGATTATTGGCAGTCGTGATCTTTAGATAATGAAAGTCTGAAAAGATTTTGAATGTGTTATTTTGAATTAAAATTAGACCAAATTATTCAGTCATCACAACAGGTGGCACTTCTGTGCTCTTCGAATTTTACAATATATTTTCAGAAAGGGTAAGGGGAGAAAGGAAAAATGATACATAGACAAAATAACGTCTATGTTGTAGGCTAGGCCCAAATACCTCAAGAAATTTGAAGCTTAAGTGATATAAAACTCTGTGCTCTCCCAATAAAGTTGAGTTGTTGCTTTTTAAGTCATCCAGAGCCAGTGGCGTACTCATGGGGGGACAAAGGGATGTATGCACGTCCAAGAGTTTCTTTCGAAATTGAAATATTTCAGGATAGTTCTTTTATTATATAATTATATTATTTTCTAAATTTAAACTAATAGAATTTTTATTTATGCTTATGTTTTTTTTTCATCGCGAAGAGAAAAAAAGATTTCAACTAAACTGACTTCTGAGAAAAAAATAGAAAAGTTCTTTGCTGTCTCTGAAAGATTGCCTGTGAGTCAGTGTTTGTAGATGAAGAGGATGGAGATGCATCCCTAAAGAATGTACCCTCAAAAATACAAATTTTATTCACATGGTATCTTAATTGTGTTTGTTAAATGATCTTTACATTTTAAATTTACGAAGTGGTTATTCCAAACTATTGTCAAACTAAAAATTGCTTCTGTCAGGACAATTACGATATGCACCCCCTCTCCCTCCTAATTATTTTCTGTATACGCCACTGTCCAGAACTTATTCCATTCAAACGTTTATTCCGTAAAAGAATGTAGAACAAAAGGATTTTCTATTTCTTTTAAAGAATCTCATGCTATTGTTTCTTGAATTAAGTAATGAAAGAGAAAAATTCAATTATTTAAATAAGGAAAACATTAAAGGATGAGGGGACAGTAATACGTAATTCTGAGTAACTTTTAAAATCTTAGTTATGTTGTTTTTAATTATTGTACCCATCTATCACCTTAGCAAATAGGCAATGAAGGAAACTGCAGCTTTATGTATAAATCTTTTAGCCAAATTATCTTCATTTCTTCAAAACCTTTAACTTCCCATTCCCTTATCTCTTCCGAAAAAAGCATTCACCTATGGAAAAAGCAGAGGGAAAAAATTGCTGATTCTATATCTCTCATCATGCTGAGTAGACAGAACCGAGGGTTTTTTTTCCTCCCAGAAAAGTAAAAGAGGAAAATTTTTCCCTACCTCATATGTCCAAAAGGGGAAAAAAAGACAGCATCTCCGAATGGGTGCACGTCAAAGTGGATTTCATCTTTTCCCGTAATGGACACAGTTCTCAGACCTAACGACCGGCGATGATTCCAACCAAGGGGTGGAGCTGGGGGTGGTGATCTTCTGGGCAGGGAGGGAATGTCGGTGATTGAAACAGTAGTGGGGAGAGGGGATTTATTGTGCCTTTTAACGGACCGTCCACTCTGTTGTTGAGTGATTTCTTTTTCCCCCCCCCTCTCTCTTTTGGGAATGGTGAGTGGTTTGACGGCTACTATGGAGAAAAGGTTGAAAAGCTGTTAATGGGTTGTGTTAGCGACGTGCAGTTTGGGAACTTGGGTAATTGTTTACTGGCTTTGAAGTGTTTGGAGTACACATTTGGTTTCTTTGGTTTATATTGTTTGTATACTTGAAGCGGGTTTATTTTAATAGTTTTTCTCAAAATAAATTATTATTGTTATTCAAATATCACTTGCACAATTTTGGTACTTTTCCGTTTGCGTGGTACCAGCTGCTAGTCCAGCGCCGTAAGAATGTAGAAAAAAAAATTCGTTCAAGATGAACTTTATCATAATTTAATGAGTTAAAAAATGCTTATGAGTAACTAATTTTATTAGACCTACATTTAAATAAAAAAAAGAATACTTTTAAAAAAAGAAATTTAAGTCTCAATAAGCATCATAGAATTTCAAATTTATTTTAGAATTGCTGAAAACTTTCCAGTTTTCGGATATAAATGACGCCGCATAATTGCACCATTTGGCACTGCCCAACGAGCTCTCTACCGTTTTTGAATGGCATCAGTATCTGGATCTATGAAATTATAACTGTGATTTGAAGTAAATTGTTCATACCCGGCTTTTGCCAGTTCTTTTGCATTGTTTGCTTTCCAACGATCTGGAGAAAAAAATTTACTACCACCATCAATGTTTTCCTGGATTGCAAACATCAAAGTCTCAGTATAGCGATCCGGAACATCTACCAGAACACATTCTATGGTCTCCAACATAAATCTCTGTATACGCAATGTGGCCGAAGAACACGTCCAATGTTGTTCTATATGGACTTCCAATTAATTCCACCAATTTCTTAGGTCCACTTATAATTTTTTTAAGGGTAATGAAAAAATTAGCACATACTTTCCTCGATGGAGCTGCGGTAATCTAGTGATCATGATAGCGGAATCGCAGCCATCGGTTTTTTCGAGTCGTGGTTCGAGCTTTGGGTCACTAAAGACCCGCTGTGTAGCCGGAGCTGATGCACATTAAATATGTCTCGAGGCTGAAATTGGCATGTTGTGAAAGTTTGGAGAGGGAGATTTCCTATCTAAATGAAGTGTGTGACTTTGGTTTCTACATTTGCCCAGAATTTATTTTAAAAAGTGGTATTCAAAGGTTTTATACGTTTAAATATTGAAAATGCTTGACAGATTTAGAATTAAAGAGACTCATTGTGGATATGAGAGATTTTCTATTTATCATTTCAGGCCTATTTGGGAAGCAGCATTTGGATGAATGGGGAGTTAGAACGCTGAGTCAAGAGACTGACTTGGCTTGTGAGTTTGTTAGGCTAACGGCTGTGCGAAGAACGCTTTTACGTTCGAATTGTGCTGGAAATTCAGTTCAAATTGGGGATGAAGTTGAATTCTTATAGGTTTGCCAGAAAGTAGAGTGGATGTTAACCTGGAAGGATGTTTCTTGGTCTTCTTGTTAAATGATTTGGTGTGTGTGTGTTTCAATTTAATTGAAAGACTTGTTTTCAGAGTTGTATCTACTGTAGTATTGTGGTCGATTGGGATTTGTAGTTCGCAAAACTCAAAAGAAATCAATTCCTGACACCACAGGCAAATAAATATATCAACATTCAGGAAAGTATACAATTCATTACACTAGTCAGTTAATTCACAAAAGTTACTACGAAAAAAATGAAAATCGATTAATCAAAATCATATTTGGCGCGATTGGCAACCATCTTTAATGATTGGCGCCGTGCTGAAGGAAAAGTACCTAATTTTTAGATGTGGAAACACAAACAAAAATTCAAATAAATAAAACTATTTTTTAAATTAATTACACATAAATATGGCGATTGAGCTTCTTATAACATAATGAAACTACTGATTCCAGTTGGTCTTTTAAAGATAATTCGCGTGTACATGTTCACTTAGAAATGGAACATTATCTTTTCGAGAAGTGGCTACTAAATAATGAGACTGACTCTTCTGCAAAAGAAGTACGCCTGCGCCAAATGCCAGCTGTTTAGCTTGACGCCTTCTCTTTCGAATGCAGTGCCTTTCGCTTTCGTGAACAAATCCGTATACACTTAACCTTCGTTCACATGTGAGGTTTTTGCTTGTTTTGTTATGCCCAAAAAATGATAAGTGAGCAGCGAATTATTGTAAAATTTCACATAAAACTAGGAAAAACCGCTACTGAAACTTAAAGAAGTGTATGTCGATGAATTTTTATCTCGTGCACGTGTTTTTGAGTGGCTTAAATATTTTTAAGATCTCTGAGAAGAAGTTGGAGATAATTCACGCCCAAGCTGCCCTTCCACGTCAAAAACCGATGACAATAGCGAAAAAATGGGTATTCTGGTTCGATCTGAGCGTCGGTTAAGTATTGGTGCGATTGCTGGGATTATAGGAATTGACGAAGAATCTGTACAGCAAATTTCTCCTCCAAGACAATGCACCCGCTCATTCCACATTGTCTGTCAAGAGGTTTCTAGCCAAGTGCAGCACCCCGGTGTTAGATCATCCGTCTTATTCTCCGGATCTTGAGCCATGCGACTTCTATCGGTTTCCTAAGGGTAGATCTGCATTAAAAGGAACAAGATTTGAGTCCGTTGAAGTTATGAAAGAGAAGCGGCCCGCATCCTGAAGTAGATGACTTTCAGCACTGTTTTTTTAACAGAAGATTCGCATGTAAAGTTGTAGGGATAGAGAAAGGGTGTATATTGACGGTGATAATAAGTAAATATGTATGACATATTAAAATAAAAAAATTTACTGCGCCAGTCACATTTTTTAACAGCCACATCTTGTATACCTATTATTTATTGTGTTATCTCCCGTGCTTAAAGCCAGCCTGTAGAGGGCGTATTTTTGCAAAGGGGTGAGTATGGGACGTCATACGATCCCGTCAGGCAGATCAGACTAATTCTCCGAACATAGCGGGCGTAAACTCGAGGAAGTTGTAAATCGCGGGGTGCTAACTGTAAACTGCACTGATCTTCAAAGTAACGCGACTGGAACTGTGTTGGCTTAATAAATTAAGTTGTTAGTGTTATTAAAAAGTGTGTCTGATCTCATTTGAATTTTGAGTGAAAGTAATTAGCAAGTAAGCTACCGTAAAGAAGAAACAAAGTGATATGATTTATGATTTCTAAAGTAGTAATAATAAGTTATATGGAGTATAGTGAAAAATAAGGAGAACCCTAAGTAAAGTTTAAAGTTAAGTAAAAGTTAAAGTAGAGGTATTTTAGTTCAGTGTGCGCGTGATGATAATTCATGAGAGGAAAAAAAATGTATTCTAATAATTGTATTGGTTATTGTATTTTGTTGCAAGCTTTCGTTTCTTTATTACTTTTAAAATGTTGAAATAAGAAATTCGAATTTAAGATTTTCTTAATAAATCCTAAAATTTCAGATTTTTTTCCCTCGGAAAATATGTGAAAAAGTAAATGACATAAAAAATGTTTCAGATATAACTCATTTCTTTGATCCGTGCTTATAGATATTTTTTAAGAGAAGAAGATGTTTTCTTTTCTTGATGGCAATTGATTTTATGTAGTGTGAAGGTCAGAAGTACGTTTATACTATACGCAAATTAATATTTATTTCGAATAAGTATACTTTTCGGAGAACTTAACAGAAAGGAATAAACGCTAGTGCATGCTGAAATGCGAATAGCAAAGCCCCAATCTCAGCTTTTTAAAATTTATACTTAAAATTATTTTTTTGGAAAGTCACAATAAAAAATACATTTTATATAGATATGAAAAGTGCGATTTTTTTTTATTGTTAGGGCATTTTGTTTAGAAAAAAAAAATAGCGATTAGGATGAGTATCTAGCTTCACAGGATTAGAGGATGGATAATACTCCCCCACCCTTCTCGAATTTTTTAACACATTCAGAGTCACAAATTCAGATCCTATACATGGGCAATATTTGACTGTATACATATCAAGTTTTGTTCAATGTTTGATGTGATATTTATTTTTCTGTGCTCAAGAGGAGAGAACAGGGAAAATAAGCCCATATGGAATGTTTTGACAAGCATAAGAAATGTCACTCCGCCGATATTGAATCCGGTTGCAGAATTCAATATCGGTGGTATGACACATTATTACATTGATCCGCGGTATAAAATCACATCACATTCTGAAAACCCGAATGGCGCAAAGAAAATATGCGAGGTATTTGTGTATGTGTTCGTTTTGTAAGTTTGCTTTGACCATGATTTATTGAAATATTTCACATTCGCCAATATTTATTCCAATTGATATTTAAATTCCAAAAAATCCGATAAAAGTACAGAGGATAACTGAGTGAGAAATACCATTTCATTTTATATTACTCTCGCCATTTAAAATTACATTAAAACTTCTGTGTTTTGTGTGGCAGCGGATAAGGCGATTTTCATTGAGTCGTGGGTTCGAGCCCTGATGCCACTGAAGGCCCGCCGCGTAACCGGAGCTGATGCGCATTAAATCCGTCGAGGCTCAAAATCCTCCCGTTAGTGTGGTGTGGGAGATACCAGGTCAGGTATTGTCCTCGTAGCTTGAAATAGGTTCGAAATTACGAGCTCCCTTACCAATGGCTCTCCTGTTGCTTCTCAGTGGGATGTTAATGAACCACCATTCCACTCACAGGGGTGACCCTCTCTCCCCCCATCTAGAAATCGTCAAGCAGAGAGTGCAGGTATTCCGAATGAAATTCACCGGAAGGTGCGAAAAGATCCTTCATGTGGCGCTTGAGGAGAGAAGAGAGAAAACCTAAGCAAAGACGCAGACAAGACGTCAAGCAAGGCACATACAAAAGGGACGAGGGTCGTTTAAAAAGTGTCCTTTGGTGTGATGTGGAAGTTAGGAGAGAGTAGTGCCAGCTCAGGTATCATCCTCGTTACTTGACCGAGGCTCAAAACTACCAGGTCCTTTGCCAATAGCCATCGTATTGCTTCTAGTGCGACATTAATAAAACCAAAAACTATCTGTGTTTTATTTTGGACGTAGTAGCCGAATTGACATGATCGCAAGCTTTCGGCCGGCTTTGTATCCGTCAAGCCTTAGGTTAGAGTCCGAACGCTACTAAAGACCGTCGTGTAGCCAGAGGTGATGCATGTTAAATCTGTTGAAACTCAAAGTCCTCTCCTTGACGTGGTGTAATAGTTTAGAGATGGCGATTCCAGCTCAGTTGTCATCCTTGTCATTTGAACGAGTATCGAATATGGGAGGTTCGACCCCAATAGCTTTCATGTTTCATCTAAGTTCTACGTTGCTAATCAATCAATGAAATCGTGTTTCACATCTGGTCATTCATATTATTAAATCTACAATTCCATCTACAATCCGTAATTTAACATTCCATCTACAATCCATAATTTAACATTCCATCTAAAATCCATAATTAATCTACAATTTCTACCGCTTGCATTTCATTCTTGATTAGCTACGAACATAAGAAATTAAAACAATTTTCTTTGCGCTGGAGTATAATTTATAATGGGAACTAAGCGAAAATTGATGTATGAAATAAACTTTTATTTAAGTCACATTTTGAAGGGAAACCAAATCTTTTTCTGACGACGAATTTTGAACCTGGTCAAGTGACGAGGACACAACTCCTGAGCTTGAATTCCAACTCCTAACTTCCGCATTACGTTAATACGAGAATTTGGATCCCCGTGAGATTTAACCACACAAGTCCTTCTCCTGGGTGGGTCTTTTAAGAAATAAAGACTTTATGGATGTAAACGGGAGAAACGTAAAAAGTTAATTTATTGTACCAAGAAATAAACGAAATATATGGATAAAATTTATTCTGCATATTTATTGATTCCTACGTATATACTGCGATAACTTTGTAATCATGTTCGTAGACAAACGTTCGCGGTTTTTTTTTTGAGTCGCGGGTTCGAGCCTTGATGCCACGAAAGATCCGCCATGTAGCCGGGCCTGATGCACGTTTAATCTGTCTGGGCTCAAAGCATTAATCGTGACCTCCCTTTGACGTGGTATGGAAAATAGGAGAGGAGGGTGCCAGCTCAAGTGTCATCTTCGTCACTAGACCGAGGTTCAAAATTACGAGATCCGTCGCCAATAGCCCTCGTGTTGCTGCTAGTGTGACGTTAATAAAACCAAACCAAAATAATGATCCCTATGTACGAGGTTGCGGTAGACTTGTGGTCATAGTTGCGGACTGGCGGCGGGAATTGTTTTCGTCGAGTCGTGGGTTCAAGCCCTGATGCACTAAAGACATGCCGGGAGGCGGGACTGATGTGTTTTAAATCTTGTCGAGATAGCAAGTTCTCCCGTTGCCATGGTATGGAAGTTCGAAGAGTGGGATACCAACTGAGGTGTCGTCCTCACCACTTGTCTGAGATTGAATAGTACGAGGTCCGTTGTCAGTAATCTTGGTGTTGCTTCAAAGTGTATCCTTAATAAACAATAAACCGTCGCTAAAAGACCGCGTTAGAGTAACAGGTGTCAACATGTCTTATTCCTTTTTCTTTTTCAAACATTTTTGTTTAGGTATAGATATTGCTTGAATTTTAAAATTATCCTTTAATCAAAAGAAATTGTTTAGCCGCCATGGTAGTCGAGTGGTTATGTTCATGAATTCATGGTTGGTATTGTTTTTTCGATTAATGAGTTCATTTACTGATTGCGTTAGAAATTCGTGATGTTGCAGGGCTAATACTCCTTAAATCTGACGAGGTTCAAAATCCCTCCTTTGACATGGGGTGGAAATTTAAAAAGTGAGGTGCTAGTTCAGGTGTCGACCTCGTCACTTGACTACGCCTCAAAATCACCTGGTCTATTGCCAACAACCCTCGTTGCTTCTAATTCAACCTACCAAATTGATTGGTTTTATTAACGTCGCACGAGAGCTTTTGGTGACGGACCTCGTGGTTTTGAACCTCGATCAAGTGACAAGGACGCCATCCAGCCACTACTTCTCTTTCCAAATTTCCACACCATGCCAATGGGAGAACTTTGGGCCCAGACAGATTTAACGTGCATCAACCAAGGCTATATGACGGGTCTTTAGTGGCATCAGGATTCGAACCCACGATTCAACAAAACCGTCGGACACGACCGAGACCACTAGACTGTCACAGCTACCTACCAATCTAATAATAGAAGTTTATATTCCTTCTTTTACAAATTTGCTGATCTTATTGATCAGTAGCAAATCTAACGCGGCCGTGAGTGAGTGATAGTGAAGTTTATTGGCGCAAGAGCCAGATGTGGACATACTGGGCCAAACAAGGTAAATCAATGATCTAGACGTTACAACTATGAAAATGCATTGGTCGACAAGAAGGGTCAAGTGAGAAAGTAAAATTTATTGGCGCAAGAGCCAGATATGGTAATGATGCGCCAAAAAAGATTTAACTGCGGCTTAGACGTGAAAAAAAATGAAAGAAAAGACAAATTGGTTGACAAAAAGGAGGGTCGAAAATATAGAAGGATCGCTAGGGTATCCCGCGGGCGCGTCCTCCGTGTTTACCAAAGACAGTAAACCCTATGGGAAAGAAAAAGATCACTAGGGTGCCTCGGGGTCATGATGCCCTTTTTTACCCGAAGAAGGCAAGTCCCTGAGGTCCTCTGATATACCCCCAGATGTTGGGTACCCATTTTAGTCGCCTTTTACAACATGCATGAGCTACAGTGAGACTATTCTGTCATCCCCGGTCACAACTCGGGTCAATGCGGTCGTGACAGCCTAGTGGCTAAAGCAGCGGAATCGTGGTCGGCGGTTTTCGTCGAGTCCTGGGTTCGAGTCTTGATGCCTCTAAAAAACCGCCGATGCATGTTAAATCTGTCGGGCCCTAAATTCCTCTCGTTGGCGTGGTGTGGAAGTTAGGAGAGGGAGTGACAGCTCAAGTGTCATCTTCGTCACCCGACCGAGGTTCAAAATTATGAGATCCGTCGCCAATAGCCCTCGTGTTGCTTCTAATGCGACATTAATAAAACCAAACTAAATTATATCTTACATTTCAGGAAACATTCCCAGTTAACATACGCTTACCATAATTAATTTCCTTCGTAAAATCATTTTGTGTCAGTTCTGGAAAAAAAAGTACAACTGTTCTTAACTAGTTGATAATTCAAATTAGAAAAGGGGGTAATGTGACCCCGGGCATGGATATACACACTAGTAAAGAGAATGCAGGTGAATGAGGATTAACTAACTTAATTAACATGCTCTCTCGAGATTTGATCTCGGTCGCATCTGGCTTGGCGTAATGGCTATTTTTCGCCCGAACGAACTTTTCTAATACATCAGAAATTCCGCCAAGACATTGTCAACAGCGACGATCGCTAATGGTGTTTGCCTTTCGTTTCTCCCAAAACAGAAATCTCAGCACATTTTTCTGCACCATTAAGATTTTCCATTAAAGTTTTCAATCCGATCCTGCACTAATTCATCCGTTCCGTATCCGGAAAAGAAAAAAAAAAAAAGGGAAGGATAAAAAAAAAAAATTCGCGAATATATTCTCCGTCGCGGAAATACATTTCAATCTTCGCAGACAAAAACAATCTGCCGGAGAAGTTTGGTCAAACCAACCAGAAAACACGCGAGCTGTGACGTCACGCTGATCTGCAGCGCCATCTGGCGGGATCCGAAGCAACCGTGAGGAATGTGTATGGCTGTCGCCGGTAGTTGGAATGTTGTGGCCGGAATGTAAGGTCCTGTACTGTTGTCCTGTGGAATGTCCTAGTGGAACATGTGCGAATTGATACGGAATGTCCTGGTTTGGATTGCGGTGGATTGTGAAACAATCAGTTAGCATTTTTGCTGTAGTGTGAATCTTTAGAGCATTTTAGAGTTATAATTGTGCAGTTAAAAAGTTTTAAATACTTCTATAAGTTTTGGAATAAAAAAAGTTGGAAGAGATTTGCACGGAATTATCGGTATTTTACGCGCTGTTTCAAGAAATAAGTTTAATGCACTTCGAATTCGCTTTTTCTTATTATATACAAATATTTAATGTTACATTTTGGATAATTACTATTAAAAATTTTAAGAGATATACAAGTCACAGAAAACTGTTGCAGAAAATTTAGGATCTGGGCCTTTGTGTTTTTGATGAAGATATCCGTGTGAACTTTTGGTTGCATGCAAATTTGTTGATGCATTTTAGTATGAATTTTGCACTGTTTTCGTATGAATATTTTTCTTCTTAAAACCCAAATATTGTCGAAGTGTTGCAAGTTTTCATAAAAAAAAATTTAATATATTACTTTAATTGACTTCTGAAATAAGTTTGAAAATAATTTTGCAGAAGTTTGAAATTAACTATTTTCATGTGCTTTGAAAGTTGGAATTTTCTTTCTATTTTAATCTGAACTTAAAGTACTTTTAGACGATGAATATTTACTCAAATTAAAAATAAAGACATAATTTAATTATTTAACCGATAAAAAAAAGATACATAAAAAGTTACTAAATGTGTTGATAAAAGAAATATTTGTATTTAATATACACGGGCTATTAAAGATATTAGAATAATTATGTATCAATTGCTTTTTTGCACTTATTATGTTAAAATTACAATAAAACCAAGAAATTAATTTATAATAAAAATAAAACGTATTTCCACTATTTATAAGAAAGAAAACAAATTAGATAATGCTATTAATAATGTATTTAAATTACTAATTTTACAAATCTTTTACGGTTCATTTTTTGAGTAATCTTTACACGGAAATTTTTAATCGAAATAATTAATATAAAGTTATTCATAAAGAATTAGATACCTCGAATTTTAAAAATAATTGGACGTTTTGACAACAGCAAATGCAAACGATCGTTAAATGCTTATACTTCACAATTTAATTACGATTTAAAATAATATATTCTGAATTTTAAAATATGTGAGCGAAAAAAATTGCATGCAATATCAATAGTTGATAACATAAACTTCGAGATTCGAAAATTTTATCCGGATTAAAAATAAACTGAATCACTTTATCTAGTTCGGTAAATATATTATAAAAAAATATTGCTTAAAAACATAGCAAAAAAATATTTATAAAATGTATCAAAATATGATTCATATTAAATATTATAAGAAAAATGGGAATTAAATGCTCGGAAAAGATGAATTAAAGAAAAGTGTTTAAAAACGCTATTTCTTCGGAAGTTGTGACTCTAATATGCTTTCTACACTTTGTGAACGGAAAATACGTCACCTGTCGGATTTGCATAAAAAACACCTGTGAACCAAAAAAATTGTGAGATTAGTATAATGGATACGATTACTTGTATTCTGAATCCTTTTTTCCTCGTGAGAATCATTTAAAACTTCAATCACTGTACCGTACTTAATCACAGTTAGTGGATACCACCTTTTGAAACTTCTACCGTAGTGTGCACATTATTATTCATAGAAATTAGTGTGAAGGAATGTGCACAGCATGTATTTTCTCTACGGGATGGTTAAGCAGTGGTCCCTACTGGATGCAGCAGAACATAATAAACATAAGGTAGGTTTTTTAATTATTTTTTTTTAAATTTAATTATTGATACGAATGCTAAATTTATTTGGTATTAAATTATTTTAAATAATTTTTGTGGATACCGCACACAATATGTTAAAGTTATATTTGTAATGCTTTTCCTATAGCAAATTTACTCTTGTGAATATAAAATTACGTATAATTACGTAATTGCGAACGGCTAAGTTTGCAGGTATTTACGTGTCAAAAGACTGCCATTCGCTGCGATTCATTTCCTACTGGTTTTTAACGAACATAAATGGACTTCTTAGTTCATAAATTGGGACGACGCTGGATCAAAGAGGTGCTCGTAAGGGTATTCGCACCATAGAGTTGTTTTGCGTTAATGTATAATAGTAAAAATAAAACAAAACAAATTGAATTTGGATTTGATAGTTTCATTTTAACATGTGCCAAAGTGTTTTTCCCCCCTTCTTGTTTAGTTCTCTAAAAAGTAGAGTTATTCAAACTGAATATTAATAATCAAGCGTACTTCCAAGACTCAGTCTCAACAGAATCAATTACTGTCAAAAAAAGAAAATACTTTCTTCAAATTCATAGTAAGTCGTGGTAGCCTGTGATCCGCCGGACTCAGGCCGGTGGTTTTAGTCGAGTCGTGGGTATGAACCTTGATGTCCCAAAAGATTCACCGTGTATTTGGGTCTGATGCATGTTTAATCTGTCGGAACTCAAAGTTCTTCCATTGGATTGGTGTGGAAATCAGGAGAGGGAGGGGCCAACTTAGGTGTCGTCCTCGTCATTTGACCGAGGTTCGAACTTACGAGATCCGTCACCTGTAGCCCTCGTGTTGCTTCTCAGTGCGTCATTAATAAAACCAATCAATCAATCAAATTCCTAATGCATTTTTATTTATACTAGCAAAAAATTCTAAAGTATAAAAACGTTGCCATTGTTAGCAAGAGAAAAAAAAATGGATGTTTCAGCCATAAAAATCGATTATTAAATTAAATATAAAAGTAAAAGCAAATGATAAATTAATAAAGTTGACAAAATAAAGTATTCTGTTCGGATATCAAAGCAAAAGCAGAATAAAATATTAAATGAAATATATCTGTAAACACATGTTAAGCAAAACTAAATGGAATTATTATAATCATAAAATCAATCTCTTTTGACCTAATTCCATATATCATTTACTTTATGCTCACAAATTATTGTTGACGCCTTTTTTTCTCAAAACAACAGCATATTAGTACATATTAAAAAATTTCTTAATGAAATGGTATAAAATAGCTGTATACTTTTACATCTGAAAACATTTAAACTTTCGAGAAAAACAATTATTGGGCATGCATATTACAACTTAGAGAAGAAAACCACAAAACTAATTAGTACTAATTATAATATTACATTGAATTAAGAAAAAAGAATGGAGAATTTAGGAATGAATTTTTCCGTTAGAAGAAGTATCATTTCTGAAACAGTACTGCAAAAATCTCTGTAATAAACAATCTTGCAAATAAGGTGATCAGTATAATACTTAGTTAAATGTAAATGTTATTATATATATAATTATCGGAGTAAAAATTTTCGAATAGTAAAATTCTAATATAACACAAAATAATAATTTAAACAATTCTTATCTCTCACGTGTTTCAAGATTTAGTTTTCGTTTAAGGGGGTCATTTCCTGAAGTATTTTTCCTATCTCCGTTATGTTAAAAATAACTCAGTATCGGGAATATATTTGAAAAATTGAATCCTAATTCAACCATCAACTTTTTTTTTGCACCTATTGCATTTTTACTGTTATTTAATATAGGCATTTGTTAAAAATTGAAATGAATTGTTTTTTTGAAAGTTTATGTCTGGAGAAACATGTGAAACGTTTCAAAACGAGGAAAATTAATACATATTGTAAACAACAGTTTTTTTGTTTTTTTTTTGAATAACTTTCTTACAAAATCTCTTTTTAAAAAATAAAAAGTATTCTAAAGGCTCACAAAAATTGGAGCGTGTATGACTAGATAATTTTTGCAAAAATTTTCCTTAAATGCTTCGGAAATAGTATGAAAATTGCTTAATTACCCTATGAATTGGGGTATTTTAATAAATATATATTCTTGTATTCCCAAATGAGAACTGCAGATAATTTTGCATCGAATCATGTTGAATATTTATTTATGATGGGGATTATTGTAATTTAATCGAGATTTTTTTTTATTAAAATATACAAATTTTAAGAATTCCGCTTTATTATTCGTCGAATTTGCTTTGAAAAACTTTTGAGTAGATATTGTTCATTTAAGATCTAATAATCATGTTAATTTAAATAAAGGAGTTGAAAATAAGCTAACCATCACACAAATAACTCATGTAACACATCAATCAATAACTCCCGAGACTAACATTGAAAACAACATTTTTTTTTTTCCAAAATTTTTTTTTATTCATCAACATAACACCTTTTGTTAATCACCTTTTAGGGTGATACAATCGTTCCAACGCTTTTCCAAAATTTTTTTTTTTTTTTTTTTCCAAAAATTTTTTTTTTTTTTTTTTTCGCAAGAAATCTTTTTTGTTGCGAGTAAATAGCGATAAACAGCTTTCTGAATCATCGACTCGTTGCTGTTTTTGTTCCATTGAAAGCAATCGCGGCACCCACTTGGAAAAAACCTTTTTCACTTCACTTCAAAAAAACTTTTTCAGTTAATACACTTCCGTATGATATCTGTGTCATCTCAGCAATCTCACGGAGCTTCACTTTACGATCTTTCATTATAATTTTTGTCACTTCACTCACATTTTCCGGTGTAACGGCTTCCACAGGTCTACCCGAGCGTTCCGCGTCATTTGTGTCGGTACGACCACGTTTAAACTCGGCAAACCACCGACAAATCGTTGCTTTTGATGGACAATCCATTGTTTCGCTTGCACGGTGTTTTTACCCATTAAAAAACAATGTTTTATCAGAACACGAAACTCGGTTTTTTCCATTTTTTAAACAAACTACAAAACGACTTTACTCCAACCTCGATAACTCAGCTGTTTCTGGTCCGATCGACTTAAAATTTTGACACGTTTCAAGCAAAGGTTAGTACTCTAGAAAGACCTGGTTACTGGTTTACTACGAGCGCCATCTCTGGGTTAGTCTCGGGAGTTATTGATTGATGTGTTAAGACGAAAACTCTTCTAGCAACCAGCAGCAAAAATGATAAATTCAGGTACTTGTGTAAAATTCCGTCGACTATGAAAGCTGACGAAATTTCTTCCGAACGTTAGACAAGGATCGCTAATTCCATTCAAGATAGAAACGAATTGATCATTTTCATTGTGCCACAACTCATCTTTATATGAATATTGTTGGAATTGCGCACCCCCCTCCCCTGTGTTTCTTTTACTGCACCATTTGGCGGAATTCTATAGTTTTTGAGCCGTTAGTGTACATTAGCAGTTTTCGAATCCACAGTTATAACAGTGATTAACTTTGAAATGTTTCAACTCCGCGGTTTTTCTCTTTTTTTTTTTTTTTTTTTTTTTTTTATAAACTTTCCAATTGGTATTTTTTTCCTACAATATTTTGGTACTTTTCCTCTAGCTGGGTATGAGACGAAAACCCCCAGCCTCAAAAGATTGGCGCCACTATCGCCAAGTCTAAATGTTGACCGCGGAAGCCTAGTGGTGATGGTCATGAATTCGTAGCCAGTGGTTTTCGTCGAATTGTGGGTTCAAGTCTTGATTCCACCAAAGACTTGCCATATAACCGGATTTGATGCACGTTAAATCTGTCGAAATCCAAAACCATCCTGTTGGTGTGGTATGGAAGTTGGAAGAGGGGATAGCTCAGGTGTTGTCCTCGTCACTTGACTGATGCTCAAAATTACGAGGTCCGTCGCCAATAGCTCTCGTGTTGCTTCTAGTGCGATGTTAATAAAACAAATCTATCTCTGATGCGAAAATAATATTTGAACCCGGCGGACTTTTATTTTTATAGCATTCAGTTCTTTCTAATGAACTGAAACATGTATAAGAATAAAAAGTTCTACGCAAAATTTTACAAAGAACAGATTTATCCATCCGAGGTGCGCGTTTTCTTATAACTATTATTAAATTACTCAATTAATTGTAAAAATTAAAGTAAACAAGAGATGAAATATCTAGGAATGAACAAAAGTAAACTTTTCCGATATTAAAATTAAAAGAAACGATAAATTATTAAATTGAATATATTTACGATAAATGTAATTAAAATTAAAGCAAACGATAAGAAATTGAAAAGTGATCTGGTACGCTGAAAGTGATCCATCTAAAACAATAGCCTCTTGGGTGGATAATAATGAAAAGGTTAATTTACGCAGAAAACGTAAAATTGTAAATTTCGCTTACAATCATGAATATAAATTTGTCATAGCACTCAAACGTCACCACATGAATTCAGTTAAATAAGACTCTGTATGGTTTCTTGCAGTCTCCACGTGGTGACGTTTATTACGCCATTTCGCTGAACGCTGCAGCCCCTCTATTGTTTGGTTGTGGCATCCTGTTTCTGGGTCCACCAAATTATACGAGAGACTGACAATAAAATTTTCGATTCCAGAATTTCTCGATTCTCCAGTTTTGTTTTCTTTCCAAATGTTGTAACTATCCAAATGAAAAAAAAACAAAACCAACTTATGTGATACTTTATTAAATGTAATAAAATTAAAAGTCAATCCGGGTCAAATATTCTGGTACTGAGCAAACGGAAAAGTATTTCACTGCTTGTTTGTTTTTTAGCATGACATTGTGTTCATTTTCAAACTTCAATTTTTTTTTTTACCCCAAGACTGCATACCATCGAACATAATCTATTTTCTTCCGTTCTATCGCATGCAGATCGTTAAGTGTCGTCCTCGTTATTTGACCGAGGTTCAAAACTGCGAGGTCCGTTGCTAATAACCCTCATGTTGCTTCTAGTGCGACGTTAATAAAACCAACGAAAACCAACCAATCGTATGCAGATCCAGCATTTTGATAACTTTTCCGAAATATAGGATGAAAAACATTTTTATTACTTGTTGAATGTCGTGTGGGTTGGCGATATTTTCTGGTTTGGCGAAAACTGTCTGCGGGATTTTACACTAGTACCTAAATTTAATGTGATGTAGTAGAGGTTACTATTTATGTTTAATAAAAAGTATCTCCCCATCATAATTAAATAAGGAAATAATTATAATTAAGTATTATTACTGAAGACTATTAAAACTTAAAATTATAAGAAATCAGTTTGAAAGAAAAGTTTTAGAGCTTCTAAAATTGTGCAAAGACTTTTCCGTACAGTAAATTAATTTGTAAAATATGTTTTATCGATATCTAAGAATATTGAATATGATATTCAAAAACTGCCATTGTTACCAAAGATACTTACTTAAAAAAGCTCTAAAAACATTATTTTTGCCATAAACAGATTATTGAGAGCACAATTATAGAGAATAATGGAGAACGTGTAATAAATAATAGAGAATAAAATTACAAATCTTTTCTGTCGATACATAATGTTTATGATATTAATACAAAAAAGGCAAGTAGCTAAAGTAAATCATTTGAATCCAGTCAAAAAGTCAACATTATTAAAAAGACTTAGAAAAGACTGTTAAAACAAAGTATAAAACGCATGTCAAATTTGGTGATTTTGTAGTCCGATAACGATTTTATTCTGGCAAACTTTTTATTAATCATTATGATATTAGTTTTTTGGTAACCCTTAATATGGTTTGGCGACCTATTTCAAAAGTCGCCAAAAATTGCCAGAATTGTCAACTAGAAACGTATACTTCTTTTTAACCTAGAAGACATCTATTTCATGCATGTTTTGTCTTATGTATGAATGAATATTTTTTGTATTAAATTTAAGAAACAATACGACATAAAAAATCAACACGTAGAAAGTATATCAATTCTGAATATTTAACACACCTGTACAGAGGATAAAGTTGTTTTCTTTAAAAGTTTTGACTAGAAGGGTACCTATTTTTTGCTTGAGAAGAGGAATGGACAGCTGGCGTCAGACTCTAGGGGATCTCCTGAAGACTATTTCTTTTATATGCAAAATATCGTCTGCCCTTGACGAGGAATCATTTGCATTCTCATGACTTTCGACAAACTGGCATATTTTATTTATCCATATTTAAAATCGTTCGATGTATCAGTTTTCAAAACAACGTGCTCACTTTCTCTAAACACTTTGTAAAAATAATACAACCAATCTATATGAGATTGAAAGATTTGTATCGCTAAAGAATTCGAATAAATAACGAAGTGATGGAGAGTTTCGAAAGTCGGAGATTGGGAGAGGGGAATGTACCGGAGTTGGAAAAAATGATGGATATTTGCAATCTTGATAAAAGATGATATTTCATGTATATTTTTGAATAAAATATCGTGTTTTGAAAACTGCATTCATATCTCAAACGAAGGGGAGAGGAAGATGTTTTTAAAAGAAAATTCACTGATATAAGTATGAATAATTCTTTATAAGTTTCTTTTCTGTTGTTTGAACAGTTCTTGTTTTTATTTAATTTTTCAACAATCTAGAGACTATTTCTAGGCTTGAATTAGTTTCAAAAGACTCTCTCTAGACTTGATTGTAATTCAAAACTAACCACTGCCAATAACCCTTTCAAGCGACGTTTTTTGAAACAAACCCCATATATTGGAGCTGATTACGATTTAAATGTTTCGGGATTCAAAGTCTCTTCATTGGGGTGATGTGGAAGACTGGATAGTTTGGTGTCTACTTAGATGTCGAATTCGTAAATTGGCCGTGATTCAAGATTACGAGGTCCGTTGCCAGTAATACTCCAGTTGCTTATCAGTGTGGCGTCAATAAACTAACAATCAATCAGTTCATACATACCAGTAAAACAGCGATTTCATTTTGTTGTGTGAATTTATATTCAGCTTTAAAATCAATGTATAATGAAAAGTGAAAATGGATGTATTGTGAAATTTTTTTTAAAAAAGTTTAATTTATTAATATTTTACAATCCTGAATAAAATACACATTTTCTTCTATTTAAACTCCTGATATTTTTCTTCTTAATATATATATATATATATATATATATATATATATATATATATATATATGAGAGATATAACACTGACTGACACACTCATCACGAGATCTCAAAGACTATACAATCAATTGATTTGAAATTTAGTGTAGTTACTCATTTTGCGATGTAGACGCTCACTAAGAACGGATTTTACGGAAGTCTTATCCAAAATGCAATTTTCATCCGTTAATCTACTCTTATCCATCGGTTATGTTATTTTTGGCGACTTTATCGCCAATAATGATACGACCGACGCCAAACGGAATATGTTTTTTTAAATGTATACTGTGTATTATCACCAATTAAGTTTACTTGGTGAGATTTGCGCGTGCGGAATGGAAAAATACTAAATAAATTTATATTGAAACGCTGATGGAGAATTGGCAAGATTTGGGCGAAGGGGCTCTTTATGTGAAATTTCGTGCAAGTCGAAAATAGAAAGCGTACATATTTAGCGATAGAAATAAATGAGTTTGGAATAAATTGAGTTTCTGAATTTGGAATGTAGTTTAGCTCCAAAACTTAGAGGGATTTTGAAAAATACCAAAAGGACGACTTTTTACGGTTTAGCGCACACCCAAGACAATCTTCGTTTACTGGAGGACCTCGCTACAAGCATGAACGAACTCAAGAGGCTATGACATACGTAAGACATTTTGGACGTCCCGACTTGCACGACTCTTTTTTTTTTAAGCATTGCAGTCATCAGAAATCAAAGATGTCCTGAGGCAAGGACAAAAATCTTATGATAGACACGATGCCATTGCGAGGGTATTTCATTTGAAAGCTAAGCACACGATGAATCTTCTGACAAAAGGTTGTATCTTTGGCAATACTAGGTGTAACATGTATACGGTGGAATGAATTTTATCCATATTATATATATATGGGGTGACTTTTTAATAAAATTTTTCATTTTTCTCATATATTTGAATGTCGAGGACAGACAATTTCTTAAAATTTGAAATTTAGATTATCATTAAAGTTTTAAAAATTGAAAATTTTCCTGATATCTTACGTATATGTTCCAAAATATTATATTATCTTCTGTCCAGCGAAATGGGAGGGTATCAGCTAGTACTTGATAAAATGGTTGAGTGTTTTCCTAAATAGAAATTTTTTATTGTTTAAAAGTTTTATGTTACAAAATTATTTTTGTCAGCAAATTACATGTTTTCCTTATAATACCAAAGAAAATTTTTCATATCACCTCTCTTAACGTATGTATTAAAATTATCATATTAAAGATATTTTAATGTTATTTATTCAGTATTTTCTGTAGTTTTTCTGTCATGCAAATATCCCATAAAGTACATATTAATACTATTCTTAACTTATATTTTGTGGATAAAATTACCATTGATGCTAAATTATCATTGTCTATTATTAAATATAAATTTAAAGTTGTTGTTTTTTAATTGGTTTTTTGTTCCGTAATCAGCCACCGTAATTTGCGGAAAAAATGCCGTAGTGTTACCGTATTTGATTCTTGAAACTTTCAGCGAGTGCGGCTTTTCTACTAATGCGGTATTTACGTGTACTTAAAAAAATATTATATAAGATGTCGTTATAAACTTCTTGGTTCATCTTCATGCTGTCCTCCCCCCACACAGAAAACCACCCTCTTGCTTTCTGTGCAAACTTTATAGTATTTATATACTTTTTCTGGCCTTATTCACTCTAAATGAGATTTCGGAACAATTACACTCTCGTTGTGAAAATAAACCCTCATTCAAATCAACATTCATGTAGTGAAAAATGAGATGCATGAAGAATCAGAGATAGTAAATATAGTGATCAGATGGTGAAGAATCAGATATGATGGCTTCAAATGAGGTACGATTTGTCGAAATTGTTTTTGACAGCAGAAGTAAAATTTCAAACTTTTGTCTGTCTCTGAATTTAATATCTCGTTGTTGCAATATTTTTTTTACCGCAGTGTTAGTATTCATATATGGACTTGTTCATTTTTTGGAGAGAGGTAATATAAGTGCGTTTATGAACAAAAATATATTTCTAGCATTTCTCACTCGTATTTTATTTTTGAGTTATGGTTTGATTTCATGCATTTTTTCTCAACTGGCATTACCCGTGTGGTAACCAGGTGTGAAAGAATAGTCCCACTGTAGCTCATGCATGTCGTAAGAGGCGATTAAAATGGGTTCCCAGTGTCAGGGGTTATAGTCGGGCACCCTGCCCCTGGGGATTATATCAGGGAACCTCAGGAACTTACCTTCTGCATGCAGGTTCGGGAATCATGGCCCCGAGGCACCCTAGTGATATTTTCCTTTCCCATGGAGTTTACTCTCTTTTGGTGAACACGGGTGACGCGCCCCCGTGATACTTTAGCAATCCTTCTCTATTTTAGATTCTCCTTCTTGTCAATCAAAATTTAAAAACTTTCCTACTTTTTTCACTCATTGAAATCACAGTTTTACACTTTACTAGCTCTGCTTTTGCTTATTTACCTTGTTTGGCGTAGCATGGACGCATCTGGTTTTTGCGCCATAACAAATACATTCACTCACTCATTCATTGAATTCACCTTGGCAATCATCAATCGCTCATTCACGAGTCTAGATTGCAATTAAATCTTGTTTGACGCAGCATAACCACATCTGGCTCTTGCGCCATAAAACTTCACCGTCTTAACCGGTATGCTATCAAACGCGACACAGTTCAAGATTTTATGACTGTGACGTTCGCGGAGATGCCACGCGCAATTTAATTTAGAGCGATGTTTATGCTGATGCGGTGTTCCTGTGTCATTTAAGTTCTTACGCATTTTTCCTCGAATGCGGCTTTGTGCCCGCATTAGCCCAATGATCGTGGATTCACTCTCGGCGGTTTTCGTCGATTCTCGAGTTTGAGCCTTGATGACACAAAAGACCCGTCGTAAAGCTGGGACTGATGCATGCTAAATCTGTAGAGCAAAATTCAAGTTTCCCCTTGGTGTGGTGTGGAAGTTAGGAGAGAGAGGTGCCAAGTCAGGTGTCGTCGTCACACTCAGTTAATCATCAAGTTTTTAGCATTGTGATCATTATAAAAGCTTGTTGTGAAGTGGTCCATATTCGAACAATGAAATGAGAGGGAAAAAATTCTATGGTTTTGTCACATGATCTGAACTCCATATTATACAAAACGAAAGAAAAATGCAACTCTTTTGCCGGATTTTTCTTTTTAATTCTTCCTTTATATTTGTACATAACAATGCATAGATACATAAAACGTAGCGAAATCAAGAATACACAAAAATCGCAAATGCGTAAATATGTGTGCATAAACTACAAGAATAACTACACTACCATCGGACTATAACAGTTAAATGTATAATTAAAACTAAGGATATACATTAGTTAATTCTAATGAACTATAGTTTTTTTCCGAATACTTCTCAATTTGTCCGAATGTATTAGAATACTCAAGGGATGTTACAGTACCCGGGGACAGACAAGGTTTCCCAAATTGATAATAATTGTTACGCAATTTGAGCTAAGAGTTAGATATTTTTGTATTCTCGCTTGAAAAAGTTAAGTTTATGAATGTATGAGGGCTTCTTTATATGTACTCTAATTTTTTTTCTCCTGATATTTGCGTCCTTTCTATTAAACTAAAAGCTTCCAACGGTATTGGTACCACCCACCGGAGAGAATGGGAAATATTTAGGAAAACAGTTAAAGCTAAGACTAATTTAAGGATATTGTAAACCAACTGCTGTCCCTCCCGAGGAATACTCGCAAGAACACGCGGCAAAACTTGCTTTATTCTAAAAATCAACGAACACCGGCTTCAACAAATAGTTCTAAATATTCTTTAAGCAAGATCAGTCCATTTTTTACGTGGGTGTGGTGCATTTTATCTTTATTCGCAATACTTTTATGACAAGTACATGAACGAATCGCAGACTGCGCAGCGCACCCCACGTACTACAACAGTGCATATGCGTACGTTCCGTCTCGAACTACGAAGCTTATAGTGAAGCGTTTAGGCAAGCCATGACAAGATTAATCCTCCTCCCCGCCAAGCTACCACGAATTTCTGTGCGTAATTTTAATCCAATAGAATTGTCTATACTTTCCATCTGAAACTACCACTTTAGATTGCATGGTATGAAATGCATTCGAAAAAGAGAAGAAAAAGGAATGTTTCTGCGGGATTGCTTTCTTTTTCTGATTTTTTGAAGTATTTTCAGTATTTAATAAAAATCTGAAAACTCAGAACTACATAATGGATTTTAAGAATAAGATTTGGAGCATTTTTTTTTTCTGAAAAGGGGCGGTGAGTGAATATTTTAATTCAAAAACGAGCGGTAGGCCAGAAAAGGTTAGGACCTGTGTATTAAGCAAAAAAGCTTTTCTCGTAAAAAAAAAATTTATGAAACGGGATTGTTTATTAACGTCACACTGAGAAGCAACTCAAGAGTCTATAGGCAACAAATCTCTACGTTCTGAACCTCGGTGAAGTGTCGAGGTCGACACCTGAGCTGGCATCTCTCTCTCTCTCTAAACTTCCATATCACACTGATGAAAGGACTTGGAGCTACCACAGATTTAACCTGTATTTTATCGCTATGTGGCAGGTCTTTAGTGCGGCTCAAACCCAAAACTCGACTTAAACCATATCGGCCACAAGTCCACGACTATGACCAGTAGGCTTCTGGAGTTACAATTTTTATTAAAAGAAAAGCTAAATAAATTTTAATATAGAAAGTATTCGATTTTCTTTTTAGAAGTGCTCATATATTTTTAATTCTATTCAAACACAGTTTAGTTTTTCTATTATCGTATTTATAAATTAGCAATATGAATAAAAAGAATATGAATTGCTTTAAGAAACTAACGAATCATCTCCAAAGATATCGAAAATCACTCGAGTTTTCTAGTATTCTTTTTCTAGAATCCGAAATATTCCAGTTCTCGTGTATTCTTCAGTCGCAAGATAAATTCTTACTGTTTTCTTTTCTGCAACAAATGTCTTTTAGTGCTGAAACAGCATTTACAGAGATGTTTGGTTCTCAGCAATGGAATCTACACTGTGATCGATTCCTTATTTTTTAACCCCTCAAATGATTTCGATATAATATTTTTCTTCCTTCTTCTCCCCGACGATCCCCGTATTTATTTAAAGAAAAGAACATTTCTTCCAGAGTTGACTCGTAGGTATTGTTCTACCCAAAATATTTTTCCTTTTCCCAAGCGGCTCAGTTGGACTCGGAAGTACGTATGTTGGGTACTTACCGAAATCGATTTTAATTTTCGAAAACTACCTTAAATGTGTCATTTTCTTCGCTTCTTTTCAACAAAGCAAAATGTCGTCTGACTTTTCTTTAAGCAGATCGTATGTGGAAATAGCTTTATGTTCTTGTGTCCATTTAATATTTTTTACCCCTGAAAAGAGGACAATCTAAGATCCAATTCTTATAATGGAAATAATAAATCTTTTTTTTCCTTTCTTCGTTTCTGTTTTTCATCCCTGTATTTTACATTTTTAAAATGCCTGTAAAACTTATTGCATCGTTGTTATGACTATAATGAAAGGAGAAAAGAGTGCATTAATATATCTTATACCTAATTTATGAATGCGGCTTCATCACAACATATTTGAATGACACATTTACTTAATAACTAGCTAAGACATATTTACAAAGTAAGTTTCGTCATTTTTTCATAAGGAAAATTTATTGCATTAAAAAAACTATGTCATAACGAACCGTGCACTAATTTTAGACATAGTCGCTATTGACATCGAGACATTTGTCGTAAAGTGCAATCAGGTTGAAGAAACCACTCTGGTAATACTGGTGATTTGCGATGCAAGGAATTGTCGCACTGCTTGCTCCACCTCAGCATTGTTTTGGATGGACCTGAGCTCTACCAATAACGCAGTGTGGACGTCACGTGTGACACCGTTATGCACCTATCCCCTAACGCAACTTCCTGTACTCTAGCAGTGTTGTTTTCATACGTGGATGTGGAAAGACGCCCATTTCGATCTTCATCCTCCACACACTGCCTTCCGTCACTGAATATGCAACACCAGCGTCCAATCATTTTACGAGATATGACCTGTTCCCCACGCACGGTCTGTCAACATTCATGGATGATTAGTGTCTCGTGCCCATTCATACCGGATTACAGCACGCGTGTCCGTATCCGACCACGTTGTCATCCATGTCTCGGGCACGCTGGTCTGCTGCTACCCTCTTTTCTTCATTGTTCTTCGCATTTGTCATTCCTTCTCCACTGATGTTACTTCCGTTGTTGAACCAGCAACGGGTGTGGAATCTTATGGTGGTTGTTTCTTTCATATGATGTACTATGTATTCTCTCAATAAATGATGAAACTTGCTTACGGAACATCCCTCACATTTGTACTAAAATTAAAAGTAATGAAAGTTACTTATAATTCCATCCTTTTTCTCTCTTTAAAATCTTAATCTATCAGTTTTTCCATAAAAAAAAGAGGAAGCTACGTGTTATTGAAATGATACATGTATTTTCAATAAAGTTCTAGAAAAAGATAAAAAAAAAAAGCGGAAAAGGATAATCTCCAAGAAATTATTTTTAATACGAAAAAAGAATGAAGGCTTTTTTGAGTAACTATTTCATTTTGAATCATTAGTTCCAATTTGGAATGTGTTTTGGCAGATTTCTACCATAAAGAAACTGTCTCAAAACACGTTTACAATTTTGATGTTTCCCAAGCATTAAGTGTCATTGGAAAAATTCGTTATTTCTTTTTCTCTTTGACTCAGAAATTAAATTTAAAGATTGTCAGAATTCTCCCAGGCTTTAGATACCACTGTTTAACTTTAGAAGAAAGTTCTTCTTGGATAAAAGAAGTTAGGAGAACTGGGTGCCCACCACGGGTGTCGCCCTCGTCATTTGACCGGGAATCAAATCTCGAAGTCCGTCGCCGATAGCCTTTACCACTCTACATTCCTAATCAATCAATAAAACTCTTCAAATATCCCAAAAATGTTTTAGTTCAAATGTAAGAATAAAAATAGTATTTGGATTTCTCGCTTTAAAATTCTGTAACTGTAATCGCTGTATCAAATTATTCAAGATTCGTGGTTATAACATGAGAAATATGTTTGAAGAAAATTTATACAAATTATTAATCAGTAAACTTTAAGAATTTGTTTTTAACAGGGGGTATATCGTATAGTTTTAATTATAAATAAGAAATTACCGAGATTTCTGGATAAAATTTATTCCGCATATTAATTGATCCTTATGCACAGAATATTGTAATTTACAGCTATTAATTTTGATTTGTTTGGCATACCACAGTATCGTAAAATATTAATGATAATCCTTAGAAATTTTTTAAGTTTTAATCATTAATTAAAATAACCTAGAAAGAAACATTTCATTTATTATTCTTAAGACTTCTCTACATAGACACAATCCAGAGTTATACATTTCTCCGAGCACTTCTGAACATTTAGAAGACCGTCATTGTATAACTCAGCAGATTTATCTTCATCATCTCCATATCGCTGGCTACTTAAATCTACGGCTATCTGAAATCAAACATATTTACGTGCATGAGGATCAATAAATAAGCAAAGTAAATGTTAAACAGATTTTTTGGTTAATTTTTAGTAATAAATAAAATTTTGTGGTACGCCCATTTATATACATATAGTCCGTCTTTCATTGAAGACTGGCCCTGTAGAATTGATGGTAATGTTGAATCTGAGAGTAATCTATTATTTTTCCTATCCTATTAATTTTTTTTTATCTTGTAACAATCTAATTTTTCTAATAGAGTTTTACGAAATTCTTTAGCTATTCCTTAGTTTTGGGATTTTAATTATTAATACAAAAAAAAAAAAAAATGACTATTTTCGAACGTATAAATCAAGATGCAATCCGAAAGTTATTCATTTAATACAAAAAGGAATTTTAATGTTATTTTTACTTAAAATAACTTAATTAGCTAAGAATGAAAAATACCTTTTAAAATGTCAAGTAATTTTTATTATTCTCAGGAAAATTTTTAAAAAAGACACAAAAATTGCATTAAGTTTATCAGAAGCTTTCACTGACTTTTATCTAAAGTAACAGAAGCTAATTGATGGTTGTGCACATGAAACAATTTCTCAAAATATGATTTATTAGCTGTTTTGAATTCATTTATACTTATTTTTTACTTAATAATCCTTAACTTTCAGAAGAAGAGACGCAAGACAAACAGTTTTCTTGTCATTCTTGTAAAATTTATTACCCTTACGTGCTGACGGAAGATCCAACATTGTTTCACATTCCCTTCCGTTTCACGTAATTTTTTGGCGAGAAAAAGAATTTTTTTTTGGCGCATTTTTATCGTCGACTCATTTCAAAATTTAATTAATATTCCAGCGTCGTCTTTTGCACATGAAAGTTTTCAAATTATTATTAATAGTTTTCTAAGCACGAGTTTTATTTTTTTTAAACACAATGCTTTGATGTTTAAATTTTTAATGTCATTCAGTCGCGTTTTTATAACTTTGTGTACCTGAAAAGATAAATAAATAATTCGAATTAAAAACCAACGTTTTTAAAAACAACGTTTTTATATGGCGGCAAAGTTTATTAAAAAAATTATTGAAATATTAGTTAAAACTGGATGCAAATATCTAAATATTGCATTGTTAGGCAAGTAAGAACAGTTCCCGAAATTTCAGAGCTCTAGCTTGCTGGGAAGTTGGTTAAATTAACGATAGAAAACTTGATGACACAGTGATACACACACAGACAGATACACACCAAGTGAAATACATAAAAACGTTAAAACTAACTAAAATTAATTAATTCATCCGGTAAATTAAATGAATGGAATGCATTTTTACCCAACCACCCTTGGCGACAAGAATTACTTAGCGATATTTTGCTAAATGTGGCTACCCTGTTCCGTTTTACGGACTTAAGTTAAACAAAAAATAAAATAATAATAATAATAAATAAAAACCAGCCAAGTTTGGAGCAAATTTTTGAAATCGCGCCAAGTGATTGGGCTAAACTGCATTATTAAAGAAAATATTAATTAAAACTTATCGCAAACGTCTAAATATTGCATTGTTAGGCGAGTAAGAACGATTCCCAAAATTTCAAAGCTCTAGCTTGATGGGAAGTTGGTTAAATTAACGATCGAAAATTTGATGACACACACACACACACTCACACACACACACCAAGTGAAATTCAGAAAAACGTTGTAAAAAAGTATTTCTATCTTGAAAATTGCAACTTTGATGTATTTATACATGATCTTGTAAAAGTTATTATTTAAGTGAAAAATAAATGAGCCCGTAGTGCTAAGTATTTCTGTCAATTTTCTATGGATTTAAGTGGATTTGTAGTAATTAATATAGCACAGTTTACTATATAATTTAAAAAAAATTTATATTGATTAAGGTTTTTGTCTACCCACCATTTTGATTTCGTAACCGTATTGTTAATCCTATGGATTTTCTACTTTTCCTTTCAAATCTTTACTGTTTGATTTATTTGGATGCAATAAAGTGCATCTAAAAGAGCAAAAAATGATGAATGCGTCTGTGGAATTACTTTCTCTCACCAATTTTTAAAAGTGTTTTTACATTTATTTTAATGTTTCGTTTGTGAGTTTTCCAGTCTTTAAAAATATTTTTAAAAATTGAAAAAAAAAAAAAAAAAAAAATGTAATTCCTCAAAAGTCTTCATTATTTTTTGCTCTTTCATATGCACTTTATTGCATTCAAATAGGTAAAATAGTAAAAGTTTAAGAAGGTTTGTCGAAATTCTATTGGATTAATATTACATCCATGAAATCAAAATGACCCATAGAAGGGAGCCTTAAGACAATATTTTAATTTCATTTAGAACATAAGCTGGTGTATCGTGGTGTATTTTTATTACTACTAAAAATAGCCAAGATATCCAGATAAAATTCATTCTGTCTCTTTAGGTTCCCGTCTACCCGCCATTTTGATTTTGTGGACGTAATGTTAATCTTACGGAGTTTCGACTACCGTTCTCACATCTTTACTATTTGATCTATTTGAATGCAATAAAGTGTATCTGAAAGAGCGAAAAATAATGAATGCTTTTGTGGAATTACTTTTTTCCTCCGATTCTTAGATATATTTTAAAATATTTTTTAAAAACCGGAAAAATCACAAATGATTCATTAAAATAGGGATAAAAATATTTTTTAAGAATCGGAAGGAAAAAGTAATTGTACTGAAACATTCATTATTTTTTTGTTTTTTCAGATGCACTTTATTGTATTCAAATAGATCAAATAGTAAAGATGTGAGAATTAAAATCTAAATTCCTTAGGATTAATTTAGGATTACATCGACTCCCTTCTATCCGCCATTTTGATTTCGTCTACCCGCCATTAAATTTTTCAAATAATAATATTATTAATATTATATAACTGGAAAAAATTGGAGCGATATTTTCTTAGTCATTTCATCTATCATATCTATAAAAAATTTTGTGTTATTTTGAAACGCAATTGTATCAGATATACATTTAACTCCCAATTTGTGCTTCGAACTTAATAAGGGAAGTCTCATTCGATTTGCTTTTATAAATTGTCAGGGTACTATTATCTAATTTGTAAAGCTGCATTGAGAAACATGCCATTTAATCTTTACTTAACTTTGTTTCGCAGGTTTCGGTAATTCTCTCCTGTTCGCAAGAATAATTCCCACCATGGTAATTATTTTTGACAGAAGTTTTGAAACTAGATAGAATTACTACTTCTAGATTGATATAAATCTTAAGTTTGAGATTTCAATGCAGATAATCTTATAAAATACCTTAAATAATTTTACAGTGGTCAAAAGATATCCATACAAAAGATTATCAGAAAAAATGACAGAAGGATACATAATATAAAATTATTTAGCTATATATTACAGGAAAAGTCGTCCATTAAGTTTAAAAAACACGAAAACATTGAATTTAACAATTTTGACCACTAAAAAGCTTTCATTTTTTAGGTAAGAAGGGGATCCTGACCCCGAGATGCCCTAGCGATCTTATTATTTTCCATAGAGTTTACTGTCTTTACTAAATACGGGTGACACGCCCGCGGGATATCTACCGATCTTTCTCTATCTATTACTTTTCTTCATGCCAACCAACTGTTTTTCCCCCTATTTTTTATATCACAGATAAACAATGTTTGAAGCAAAATATCGCGAGGTTTGGCTCTTGCACCATAAACATTAATTAGTAATTTTGATGAGAGTTTAAAAAGGGGTCACTTGATCACTCAGTTAGGTTTACTGTAAAACACACACACTTATGTATTATAGAATATAAACCATTAATCATTCTTATATATAGGACAACAACATTATATATTATTTCTTATCTATCATTTTTAATTCATTTTTATATCTTAATTTTTAATTAGTATACATAGATAGTGTTATTGTAACTGAAGATTCTTTCATGTAATTGTATATACAAAACATAATTTCTAGGTAATAACGGTATATTACTGTCGAAAGTCATTCATCTATAACAATATGTTAGCAAATTCTTAAAAGGAGAAAAATGTATACAGAAACAAGAATCCAATTAAAATTCGTGCATGTTAATATTATACTTCCTCGAATTCCTATTTTTATACGTTTCCACTAAGTAAGCTCTAAAGTCGAAGAAAAAGAAACCAATTAAAATTAATCCGAAACTTACCAAACGAATTTTTTTATAAAAAAAAAAGCAAATAAATATGTTTCCAGAATGTCATAAATAAGAAACATAACGATGAAAAATTACTGAGAACAGGTTTACTACTTGAAGTAATTGGGATATTAGAACACTATCAAAAAAATTCTCAAATGAAGTGTTATGATTCTTGGGAAAATAGTTCCAAGCTAAATAAAAACATATTTTTTTTTATAAATCTCAAAGGAAAATTCTAGTAATTTTATTATAATCATAATTAAAGCGAGATATTTTGAATTTAAGAATATATAAAAATAAATTTTAATCTTGTAACAGAAATAAAAAAAAATTGAATTCATATTTAAATTCCTTTTTTAGATTATTACATTTTTCGAATTTAAATTGTGCATTGTTCCATAAATATACTTTTTTATAGATTTTTAACAGCTTGTAATTCGCATTCAAGTTGAGATTTTAAATATTATTAATGAATAAGATTTGCTGTTTTATTATTTTTAAAATTGATAATAACTACTAGTCTTTATTCTGTTTTTTAATTGCTAAAGAAAAAAACCAATATTGTTTTTTCATACCAAACATTTTGTATAGTTTTGAGTTCTTTTCTTCACTAAAATTTGATTCGTTGAAAGAATTTGTTTTTTATATACTACACTTGATAATTTTCATTCCTATAGTATAATTTTTATATACTATACTTGATATAATTTTCATTTTTATAACAACCTTTTCAACTAATTTAAATTTTGAAAAATAATGCTGATATATTTTTTTTTGTTTGAAAAATGCATTTATGCTTCACTGGTTATGCTATAATATATTTAAGTTTTTTTACCCGTATATCGCCATTTTATGGTTTATTGAAAGTATTGTAAAAATTGTTTTTTGATGATTTAAAATTAAGACTTCGAGCATTTGTATTGTTTTATGTTTGTTTTTAGTACAATTAATTTGAATTCTTCATAATCTTCAAAAAATGAAATTAATATTAAAAATTTTTTTCCCGTTTTGATACTTTATACGTATGAAATTTTTTTTTAGCGAAATATTATTCTTTTCTTATAGAACATAAATAAGTAACGATACATAAACCAATAAATTTAGAAGTAAGCTGTTGAATCTTGCACAAATTAATGTAAATAGTATATTCTCATGTTCTCACAATTTCTTTCGTAATGCAAGTAATTTTTAAAACATTCGACGTTATAATGTATTATGATTTTTACATTGTCATTTGGTATATTAATTTATATATGAATATAATCCTTAAATTATATACAGATAAATAATACCTTTCTTTCTAATATAATAATTCTATCACTAGTTACATTTCTTAAATAAATTTATGCACTGGTAGAATTAACCATGTAACCATCTTCCATGGGGTATTTAAAACCTATTTTGTTATATGTGTGTTATAAATTTAGTATACTTTCTCAATATTTTTCCTTTATAATAATATAATACGATGTATTCTATTAACATTTACAAAGTTTTTTAAAATACTATTCTGGTATTTTAATCTAGATAACATAATAATTTCTTGTAGTGAAGTGAATTAACATCCATGTAATATTTTTTCGCCATTTTATAAATCTTTACCAGCACTGCATCAGCAGGCATTCCTAAATCTTCCGAAAATCGTCTGCGCTTTTAAACAACTCATCAAGTGGCTATCCCGAAGTCCATCTTCTGCAGTTCCCTCCTCTCTCCCTACAAGACCAAATGATTTCTATCGCTACAGTGCACTTCCATTTCCAAAAGATGGACTTACCTCTCCCCCCTTCTCCTGGTAGTTAATCGGTCGTGAAGAGAGGTGCTGGAAATCTCCCAGTGGTCTTCTGCGTCCGATAAATTACGGCACAACTCAACTCCACGTTTCTGTTCAATGAGCAATTTGGAGAAGTAAAGATTGATGTACTGCGCATGTGTAGATATGGTTAGATTTGTCGCACATTTCGTTTTGGTATCTTTACCTCTAGCGGAAAGAAGTAATCTACATTTGAGTAATAATTGTAAGATAGAATTAAATTCCTACACTGGAGCTCAAATTTTGAAAATGAAATGAAGTATTATTTTTCTTCATACAAAACTTAAGGTGTATTAACATTAATATATATTATTATTTTATCTAAAGCTTTGGGAGTTCCTTATAGTCTCCGGGAAGGAAGTTTTGCTTGGAAAATCTTTTCAATTACAATGAAATACTTTTAACACGAAAACGCTTCACGTGAGAAAAAAAATCGGTTAACTTTAAAAAGTCTGCAGTCTCGAAAAAATTTTACGTAACTTAAATCATTATTTTTTTATACACGAAACAAAAACACTAAGCACGAAAAGGTGGTGGTGGACCGACGTTTAATGAAATGTTTGGGAAAATTTATACATTATGAGACCGTCTTACAAGTATCGTTGGATGAGTTTGCAGTCCATGCAAAAAACAAGTAATATATATATATATAAAAAAATTAAGTCAATTCCTACTGAGGTCAATACAGAAATGTTTTTTATTTCAGTTACTTTTCATTAAATAACTACAATTAATATAAATATGGATATACGTGTGACAGAATCACAATATTAAGTGGCAAAAGAAAAAAAAAATTCCGGCGATCTACACGCTTCGTCACTGACGGTATTTATTCCTAAATTTATATCCTGCTAAATATCTTACATAAGAGAATTTTTTTTCTCTCGTATAAAACTAAAATTAAATATTTGAAAATCAAATAAAAAAATTTCACGCTTCGACGAGATTCGATCCGAAGGCATGAAGATTTTACGTCGACGCTCTACCAAATTTGGCATTGCAAGACAAGTGTCACAGTAGAAGCATTGACTTGTTTCTTAATTCGTCCGGTAAATTAAATGGTTGGAATGCAGTTTAGCCCAACCACCCTTGGCGACAGGAATTATTTGGCGTTATTTTGCCAAATGTGGCTACCCTAGCAGCTGAGATAATGGGGTGCCAACTCGAGTGCCGTCCTCATCACTTGACCAAGGGTCAAAATTATGAAGTCCATTGCCAATAGCCTTCATCCGTTGCTTGTACGAAGTCGTGACGTCAGTAGAATACAGATTAATATACATTCAAAAAAGAAAGATGAAAAAGGCGAAGTATAAGAATTACGACGTCACACTCTGTAAACACATTGCTAGCTTTTATTTACTTTTGAATTCCAAAATTATATAACATTTATGTTCTTTATTTTAACATGTATTGTTATATCTTTCCCCTTTTTGTTGTAAAAAAATTCTTTTTGCCAATACATGTTGAGTGCGGGGGGGTGATTGTCTCCCTGGGGGTGCCGATTTTTAGCTATGAACCCTTTTGATAGCTCGGTCTCCTTAAGCGTTCTACCAATGGCTTTCGTTTTGCTTCTTGGAGCGACATTAATAAATAATAGATCAATATCATGATACCGATCAATCATTGCTGTCTTTGATAAACAGGCTACGAGCCTCCGGGATTCTCAAGCGATCTTTCTCTATTTTCGATCTCTCTTATCAACCAATCAACTTTTTCAATTTTTTCTTTCGTTTGGACCTCAGAGAGACATAGTTGGGCGCAGGATAGCTAAATTTGGCTCTTAGAGCCTTACTTCCATTCACACACTAATAATCCTCCATTTTGCTTTCAGTGCGACGTTTGTAATCAAACGTTACAACACATTTTCCATTTGATTGACTTTAATCTACTTTTCACTGAAGAGTATATTAAATTTGTCACAGAAATTACATTATACGACACGACAACAATTTCAAGAGAATTTTCTCGCCATTTTCTGAAATATATGTGATCGAGGGAAGTTGTTGTAGAAACATTCATGAGATAATATATAATTTATTCAGAAGGGAAAAGAAAAAGAGTACGTGTTAAAAATTTACGCTGGAAGGCAGACAGTATAAGAAAAGAACATAGTAACAAATATTCCATAATTAAAACCTCTCGCCCGATAAAAGAACACATTTTATAAATGAAATTTTGTAATCAAGCATTTCAAATAAAATAACGGGTTATTCCTTAAATTTATCTGAGACCCGTGTGGTGACCGGGAATGACAGAATAGTCCCACTGTAGCTCATGCATGTCGTAAAAGGCGACTAAAATGGGTACCCAGCGTCTGGGGGTATAGCCGGCCCCCCTCTACCTGGAGATTATATCAGGGGACCTCAGGGACTTGCCTTCTTCAGGTAAGTATGGGCATCATGACCCCGAGGCACCCTAGGGATCTTTTTCTTTCCCATGGGGTTTACTGTCTTTGGTAAACACGGGTGACGCGCCCCCCGGGATACCCTAGCGATCCTTCTCTATTTTCGACCCTCCTTCTTGTCAACCAACTTGTGTCTTTTCTTCCATTTTTTTCACGTCTAGACCACAGTTAAATCATTTTTGGCGTAACATAGCCATATATGGCTCTTGCGCCAATTAAATTTACCTTCTCACTTGACACTTTTTGTCGACTAATATATTTTCATGGTTTTAACGTCTAGATCACAGATTTACCTTGTTTGGCGCAGTATGGCCACATCTGGCTCTTGCGCCAGTAAACTTCACTATCACTATCACATTAAATTTATCTGAATATCAGTGATGTATGATACGAATGTACAAATATGTCCAGATTTGTTCTTATTATAGATATATATTTGTAACTGCCGACGCAACTGTTGCTCCAAGCACGCAAATATTTCCGAGACATAAACAAAATATTTAAAAGTTATAAAACGAAACGTAAGGCTCCTATCAATCAGCCATTTTAACTTCCTCTGCGTATTGTTAATCCTGTGGTATTTCTACTACCGCCCTCAAATCTTTAATATCTTATCGATTTGGATGCAAAAACAATTCATCCGAAAGAACAAAAAATAATAATAATAATAATAATAATGAGTATTTCTGTGGAATTACATTTTAACCCCGATTCTTTAAAAAAATATTTTAGAATATTTCTTAAAGATCGGAAAACTCTTGACAGAATCATTGAAATAGCAATAAAAATACTTTTAAAAATAGGATGGGAAATGTAGTTCCTCAGAAACCTTCATTATTTTCTGTTTTTGGGGGGATGCACTTTATTACATTCAAATGGAGAAATAAAGATTTGAGGACGGAAATAAAAATTCCATAGGATTAACATTACGTTGACAAAATCAAAATGGCCGGTAGACGAGAGACAACATATGTTTATATATATTATATAGTAAGATTTTAATTTAATAAAGTTTTGAGGTTTTAATCAATTGAACACTTTTGATGTAGATATAATTTATTTTAGCTATCATATAAGATAAAAGCACCACATGATTAGAAGACAAAACTATTTCTTCCTTCTGGAAAGGAAAGAAAATAGTCCTTAACTATCATTCGTTTGTGAAAGTAGGTCATCCTCAATCTTGTTTGTCATTGGTTTATAGTAACGGATCAAGTCAGCATTCACAAAAACTAAGGAATTTTCTATAGCGGTGCTCAAATATATGCAACAGTTGTAGACGTCTAGAATATCACTAAATAAAGGGAATAAATTTGACAGTTGCCTTTTATAGGGCAGTACTAATTATTATTACTATTAATTAAATTCCTATTAGTTCACACTCTCCCTATATATATATTGTTCAAATTTTCAATCGTTAATAAAATACTTTTTATTCATCCACTAAAGTTCAAATACATTTTTTTAAACTTGTAGCGGATGACACTTGATGTTAATACAGTTTTTCAAATACTAATTCATTTAATTAAATTTAATTGGTGAAAATGCAGTTTGGCCCAACTACTTGGCGCGATTTCAAAAATTGCCAAACTTGGCGATTTTTATTGGCTGAACGTTAAGTCCGCGAAACGGACCAGGGTAGCCACATTTGACAAAACACCGCCAAATAATTCCTGTCACCAAGGGTGGTTAGGCTAAATTGCATTCCAACCATGTAATTTACTGGATGAATTAAGAAAAAGCCAATGCTTCTACACATGTCAATTGTCTTGCGATGGCTAAGTTGGTAGAGCGTCGGCGTAGAATCTTCATGCCTTCGGATCGAAACTCGTCGAAGCATAAATTTTTTTATTTGATTTTCAAATAATTAATTTTAGTTTTATATGGGAAAAAAATTTCTCCTACATAAGATATTTTAGCAGGATATAAATTTAGGAATAGTGAACCGTTAGTGACGAATCGTGTAGATCGCTGGAAACTTTTTTCTTTCGCCACTTAATATTGTGATTGTGTTATATATATATATATATATATATTGTTGTTGTTATTTAATAAAAAGTAACTAAAATAAAAAATTTCTTTGTTGACCTAAGTAGGAATTGACTTAAATTTTTTTTATATTACTTGTTTTTATATTTTCTTTTTCTGATATGATACAAAAAGAAACGTTCCGTTTCCCAGAAGTTGCATCAACTGCACCTTTTATGTTTGATTAAGAATAACATATTATAGATCCAACTACAATTATGCATGTGATCTGACATTTAAAGTTGCATTGTTCGTAACAGAATGATTTAGAATCCATTTTTATGAGATATTTGATATGTTAGATATTTTACCAAAATTCTTTGAAAATACCTCCACTGTTTTTACTTTTGTTTAACCAGAATTTAATGCTTGCAAGAGGTAAATATTCTTGTTTCAAATTTCATATATTTTCTCAAATCACAATTAGGGTATATCTAAGGCCCACCAGAGATTTAATTTAGTACAGTTGGTTTCCTTCCCGGTAAACCACTCGGAGAAATGAACTATAGGAATTTCGTCTGACCATTGCTGTAATTAATTTTGGTTTCCAGAGTAAAATGTTTCCACAGATCCACAAATAGAAACATAAAGGTAATAATCTTTCTCGGAAGGGCTTATTATAAAGCGAGTTTACTCTCTTTCTTTACTTATGCCTCTCTATAACTATTTCTGTCTAAATATCTCTTTCTTTATCTATTTCTTAATATATATATATATATATTGTAAAGTTTTAATTAATACTAAAATATAAACGTGATAGAAACTTAAATTTTATTTATTATACTTAAGAATTTGCTTCCCTCAAGATGTATGCATTTCTCCCATTATTCTTTGATTTTTCGAAGGCCGTCATTGTAATACTTAGAAGATTGAGCTCAATCTTTACCAAATGCGGATTTCTTCAATCTGTGGCTTCCTGATACAAAACATATCAACATTAATTGATGTAATTAACAACAAATATGTTCATCAGGATCAATTAAAGTGAAGAATAAATTTTATCCAGATATCTTGATTATTTCTTAGTAATAATGAAAACTATAAAAACTAAACAAGAAGCACACTACGTAAGATGGATTTCTAAATTTTGAATCTTGGTCTGGTGATGATCCACCGTGAACATTTTATGCAGCGTATTCGCGCATAAAATCTTCACGTAATCTGCTTCATATCCACTACAGAATTCGAAAATGCAATCTATTACCTGTAGATTACGAGTTTTTATTCTACCTACGCTCCATTACACTTCAAAGGCCTCGGTAGACGAGTGGACATAGTCGCGAGCTCGCTGTCGGCGTTGTTTTCGTCGAGTTATGAGCTTGAGACCTTTTGCCATTAAAAGGCCATAGCACGGTTTCTGCTCGTTAAATCTGCCGAGGTTCCAAGTCCTTCCGTTGGCGTGGTGTGGAAGTTTGAAGATGGGGTTCTAGCTCAGATATTGTCTTCGGCATTTGGCCAAGACTTGAAATTGCGTCGTCCGTCTCTTATATTTCTCATGTTGCGTCTAATAGTGGCGATAATAAGCAATCAGTCAAAAAGTACAACTCCAGCATATTTATTTGAATAAATTTCTTGTAAAAAATTTTGAACGCTTTTCAATAGTTGATGTTGGAACTTTTTTTGAATAGTTGATATTGGAAAATTTTGAGAATACTTCATATCTTAACATTTTTGAATAATTGACGTCGGAACATTTTAAAATAAATGATATTGGAACATATTTTATCAGTTGATATTGGAATACTTCAGAGTAGTTGATGGAACATATTTTATCGATTGATTTTGAAATATTTTTGAATAGTTGAGGTTAATAATTGGAACACTTTTGAATATCTGATATTGGAACACTTTTGAATATCTGATATTGGGTGCTACTGAATCTGATATTGGAACATTTTGAATAGTTTATATTGGAACATTTTTAGTTGATATTTGGAACACTTTTGAATAGTTGATATTGGAACACTTTTAGTTGTTTGGAACACTTTGAATATCTGGTTTGGAACATTTTAACTTGATATTGGAATACTTTTTGAATATCTGGTTTGGAACATTTTAATGTTGATATTGGAATACTGAATATCTGATATTGGAACACCTTTGAATAGTAGATATAATATGTAATATTTTGAATAATTGATATTGGAATATTTTGAATTTGAAGTTAGATCACTTTTGAATATCTGATATTGGAACCTTTTGAATAGTATATCGGAACTCTTTATGGATGATATTTAGACATTTTACTATCTGTAGGCTAGACTTTCTGAAAATTGAGATTCAGATCCACAACATTAATAAAATATATTCAAGAATATTTAACTCACCACTATTCAATAAATCAAACTATAAAAGAAAAAGTGTGTATAAAGTGTTACAGATTCTATTTAATAATTTTTAATAAAGTTACTATTAACGAAGTTTTAGTAAAATTTTAATTTCCACAATTTTTGTTCTTGTTACCAACTGACAATCGAAGAATCGTCGTCAGTATTTCTCTTTATCCTTCGTCTGCTCCTTTAGTTGGAGGTTGTGAGATGGGAAGGAGCCTTGGAATAATTGCATCGCACAGTCTTCGAAGAAAAGTCGATAGAGGGATGCAGCGTTCGAAGTACGAGAGTGGAGTTGAAAGGTGATGCCTTGATGTTCCGAAATCGTCTGCTGAGAATGGTAGTGCTCGTTATATTTACGCTTCGCCATTTTTCTGTTCCTTACCGATGAAGTGTTAATTATATGAGGACCAAAGAGATGGCATGAAATTCAGGATTTGATATAGAAAGCGGTATGTGCTCTACTCTTGAACTCTATCCAGGGTGGCCCTGTTTCAGTCTGGAGGGTTTTGCTGACGGTTTAAAACTAGTGGATTGTTGGTTAATTTGAAGGTGAAGTTACGTATTGTAAATTTTCTTTGTATTGTTGAGATGAATTAACCTGTGATGGGACATTTTTCGATGCGGTTTATAAAGCATATTTTTGGGATTAAGATTTATTTATAGTTAAGAAGTTCATGTAACTTCTTGGGATAATCAGTCATCTTAAAAATTGAAATAATAGTCTCTTCTTAGGAAAAAGTTTTTATGAAATGTGTTCTCTACTGCCACTAGGATTCTTTTTATAGGTCAGGTATGCTTTATATTTCTTTTATGTTGCATTTCAAAAGAGACATATTATAAAACCATATCGCTTCGCCAAAAGATTTATAAAGTAATACCTTCTTCATCACATGACTTTAATGATTGTCAAGATTAGTGATAAATACGGTGTGGCTATTAAATATTGAATTGGCAGAAGAAGTACGCATGCGCCAAACATAAACAACCGACAACAGTTTAGCATAAAACCTTCTCTGAATGCAATTACTTCGCTTCTGTAACAAATCCGTACCGGCGCAGCCTTCGTTCGCATTACAGTTCTTTTCAAATTAGCTGGAAAATGCTAAGGAGCAAAGAATTTTGAAATTTCATGAAATTTCGAAAACCCTTCTTAATGAACTTTATAGAAAAGTAATATAAGCGATAGTCTTTATGTGTGTACGTGTTTTAGTGGTTTAAACGTTTTCAGGATGGCTGAAGACGTCAGCCAATCCTAGAAATCCTACGTCAAAAACTGTGACAATATTGGAAAATAAAATCATTAATACGGTTCATTTGAAATTCCTCGGGTTTAAATTATTCATTGCAATTCTAAGGGTGGGTGACAAGGAATCCGTTCGGCAGGTGGTGTTCCACCAACTTTGTGCGCCAAACAAACCATTGTCTATCAAGAGACACCAGCCATGTGCAACATCCCAGTGGTGAGACCATCTGCTTTATTCTTCAGTTTCTTGAGTCATGCGACTTTTCTGCCATTCTAAGGTGAAATTTGGGACAAAAGGAACAAGGTGAATCTGTTGAAGATGTGAAAGAAACAACCGTCGAAGGAACGTGGAAGAAATCCAGCACTATTTCGAACAGTGGAAAATTCGCTTAAGGAGCGTTGCAGGGACAGGAAGGTTGTATATTGAGTTGATAAATATGTATGACATCAAAATGAAATGATCTACAGCATCAGTCGTGTGATTTAATGATACATTTGTATAGTTCCTCACCGCCTTCGGAAGGGTTAATTAATGAGTAAACTGAATCGACATATAATATCTATGTGTGTTAAAAATCAGATTTAAAAACATTAAACAAAGCAAGAACCAAGATCAAAATTTGAATAATTACTCAACAGCAAACAAATACAAAAGCTAACTATGGGAAGATAGTTTGGAACTAAAGATTAGTGTAAAAGGATAACACACACACACACACACACACATATATAACACATCAATCAATAACTCCCGAGACTAGCAGAGATGGCGCTCACGTAGTAAACCAGTAACCAGGTCTTTCTAGAGTATAACATTTGTGAAACGTGTCAAAATTTTAAGTCGATCGGACCAGAAACAACTATCGAGGTTGGAGTAAAGTCGTTTGTAGTTTGTTTAGAAAATGGAAAAACCGAGTTTCGTGTTCTGATAAAACATTGTTTTAATGGTGAAACACCGTGCAAACAATGGATTGTCCATCAAAAGCAACGATTTGTTGGTTTGCCGAGTTTAAACGATGGTCGTACCGACACAAATGACGGGTAACTCGGGTAGGTGTGGAAACCGTTACACCGGAAAATGTGAGTGAAGTGACAAAATTATAATGAAGATCGTAAATTGAAGCTCGTGAAGTTGCTGAAGCACAAGATATCATATGGAGATGTATTTACTATCCTTCATGAAAAATTGAGCAAGAAAAGGTTTTCCAAGTGGGTCCTGCGATTGTTTCGACGGAACAAAACAGCAACAGTCGATGATTCAGAAAGCTGTTTATCGCTATTTACTCGCAACAAAGATTTCTTGCGAAAAAGATTTGGAAAAGCTTGGAACGATTGATCACCTAAAAGGTGATTAACAAAAGGTGTTATGTTGATGAATAAAAATTGCAAAAATGTTGTTTTCAATGTTAGTCACGGAGTTATTGATTGATGATTATATATATCTACTATTATATATATATATGTGAAAATCAATGAAAAACAATCAAAACCTTAATAAAACTTCTATTTGGAGCAAAAACCTAAAATACTATAGAAAGCCATTAATTAAATGACTACCAATTTAAAAACCATAAATCTTAAACATCGCAAGTAAAAGGAATAATAATTCAACAAAATGTATTTTATACTGTTCCAATATTTCAGGTGGAAAATGTATTTTAAAGCAATTTCTGAACATCACATTTTTAGTAATTCATTTATATAATTAAATGAAAGTACAAAATTTTTAAAGTTTAATAATAAAATTATAATTCAATTAAAATGTATCAATAAATATAATATTAACTAAGACCATTGATGCAAATCTCTAAATTTAGTGTTAGATGCGATTAAAGCCTCCGTAGATGTCATTATAGCTGCTAATCCAAGTTATAACATTCTAAGCCAATAGCTGTTGTTTATTTCCCTGATGGTATCCAGTTGTAGTTACCCAGTTCTGTGTAATTTTTAGGCCAAATCGCGCAATAGCAAAATTTGCATTAAAAACAAGCCTGTGCAAGCAAAATATCCTGAATCTAATCTCATTTATAGAATTTAGCTGAAATTTGGAATAATAATACATTAACGAGCGATTACTGTAATAGAGGCACATACTCAAAAGATCGCTTTATCCTACCTTACTAAATAAATTCTCCCTATGAGACAATCAGATTTCATATTTTAAAATTACAGTACGTGAAATAATGCGACAATAATTTATGATAATAGATTTAGTTTATTCTAACATATGACATTAGTTATATTTATGTACTGCATATATTTATAATTATAGTATTATATTTTGGTCGCAATAGATATTATAAATAATAGTAGAAACATACATAGTACTTAAAAATATTTAAACAAAGAAAATTAATTTAAGTAAACCATCAAATTTAAAATAAAAGTTAAAAGTCTGCAGTAAGAAATAATATTAGGGTGTATGGGAAGTCAAATATATCCTTTTTGTTGTTTTAGGAAAGGAATATCTAAAATCTTTGTGTATGAAATGGATAAATATTTGTCCAAACAGGAACAATA
>BMAW01002828.1:45183-69439 GCA_019974015.1 Nephila pilipes | reverse complement strand
GAGATCCTTCCATGAAAAATTGAGCATGATAAGGTTTTCCAAGGTGGCGCCATCGATTGTTTGACGGAACAAAACAGAACGAGTCGATGATTCAGAAGCAGTGTTTATCACCATTTCATCGAAAAAAGATTTCTACAAAAAGATTGGAAAAGGTTGGAACGACTGTATCACCCTAAAATGGATTAACAAAAGGTGTTATGTTGATGAATAAAAATTGCAAAAATGTTGTTTTCAATGTTAGTCCAGAGTTATTGATTGAGGAATATATATATATATACATATTAATATATATATATATATAGTATATATATAAATAGGAGTATATATATACATATATGTGAAAATCATACGAAAAACAATCAAAACCTTAATAAAAACTTTATTTGGAGCTAAAAACCTAAAATACTATAGAAAGCCATTAATTAAAAATTGCTACCAATTTAAAAACCATACAATCTTAAACATCATTGCAAAAAAGAGTAAAAAGGAATAATAATTCAACAAAAATGTATTTTTATACTGTTCCATATTTCGGAGTGGAAAATGTATGTTTAAGCTAATTTTCTGAATCCAACATCACATTTTTAGTAATTACATTATATAATTAAATGAAGAAAGTACAAAATTTTTCAAAAGTTTAATAATAAAATTATAATTCAATTAAAATGTATCAATAAAAATTATAATAATTAACTAAGACCATTGATGAAATCTCTAAAATTTAGTGTTAGATGCGTTAAAGCCTCCCGTAGATGTCATTATAGCTGCTAATCCAAGTTGCATAAACATTCTAAGCACGCCAATATAGCGTTGTTTATTTCCGCTGATGGTATCAATTGTGTGCAAGTTCTGTGTGAATTTTTTTAAAGACTAAATCGCGCAATAGCAAAATATTTCCTGATAAAAAAAACAAGCCTGTGCAACAAAATATCCCTGATATGGTTGCTTAATCTATTTAGTAAGATTTAGCTGAAAAAGTTTTGGAATAATAATAAAACTAACTGACTTAAATTTTGTAATAGAGCCACATTAACTCAAAAAAGAATCGCCTTTATCCACCTTCGCAAAATAAATTCTTCCCCATGAGACAATCGGAATTTCGCACTATTTCCAAGAATTCAGTACGTGAAATAAATATTCAGACAAAATAAATTTATGATACAGATAAGATTTAGTTTTATTCTAACATATGACGCATTAGGTTATATTTAACCCACTGCATAGTATGTCTTATAATTATAGTATATTTTTGGTCGCAATATAGATAAAAGCCCATAAAATAATATTGGCTCACATAGTACGCAAAAATATTTAAACAAAAAGAAAATTAATTTAAGTATAAATATCCAAATTTAAAATAAAAGGTAAAAAGTCTGCAGTAAAAATAAATATTGGAGTGTATGGGAGATGAAATATATCTTTTTGTTTTTAAGGGGGAAAGGAATATCTAAAATCTACCTTTTGTGTATGAAATGGATAAATATTTGTGTCAAACAAGGGAACAGAAAGAAATATATTGCATTACTGATGCTGAAACCTTTCAGAGTGTGTTTTCAAACAAATGGGAATTCCTTAATTTGCATTTCACCTATCAAAGTAATGCATTCCATTTACAATGCACATCAGTGTTTCTAAAGTGCTTTTATTCTAACTAAAGTGGAATTATAACTCTAAAAGTCAACGTAAAATCACAGATGGGAATTTAGAGCGAAATAAATGTCGCTGACAAAAATCTTGCTACAAGCGAACTTTTCTTTTCTTTTTTTTTAAAGAAAGGTTTTGCTTCTTTTATATGAAATATTTAAATGTAATGTACTTTATTTCTCTTTATCCCTTTTATAATGTTTTGTTATAAAATTACATAATTTTGTTATGCACATTAACATATCAAAGCAAAATTTAACTAGTTTTTTTTTTCTCCCGAAGAATTATTGTATGAAGCCTCAAATATTCTTTGAAACATTTTAGTTTTTGTTTCAGTTGTGTTTGGCTTTGCGTTATTCTTCAGAGAATAGTAGCAAGAAAAATAAATTTTACGTAGTAAATTGGTGTTGAAATCCAAAAAGCACTTCCGTTCGTTTTATTTATTTGATAATATTATTATTCGCAAAATAACTCTGTTTTGAATAATTAACTAAAAATTTCTAAAATAAATTTATTATTTCCACGCATATCACTGTATTTTTTATTCCATTGGCCATCATGTCATTACACTCAACACATTCTAGCTTCTTAAAAGTCCCGAAACAATGAAATTTTGAAAGAAATAACACTGATAAAAAACGAGTTTTTTCAACATGTGTTTTCTTCCAAACACATAATTTTTTTATACCTTAAATTTTAAGAGCAAAAGGGAACGTTGAGTCAAATTGAATTTATTCAACAATTAGTTTTAAAAATTTATTTTATTATTTGACGTTGAAAAACTTATCTAAAATAAATACGTGTAAATTTTTTTTTGTTCAATTAAGCATTGGATTTGGCGACCATTTGGTGACTTGGCGTAAAATTTTTTGCTTTAAATAATTATTTTTATTAATTATCACTAAATTATCGTAATGTCATTTAAAACAATCGTGTATAGAAAATTTCAGCTCAATCGAGCGTTTTAAAATGTGAGAAAAGAAGCTTTTAAAGTTTTGAAGCAGACATGCAATATGAGTTAAAGAAAACCCTTTTAAAAGAATAAAAGCAGTCAATTAAATGATAAAAATCAATTTATTAAAATAAGTATTAAAATTAAAGCAAACTATAAAATATTAAAATTGATAATAAAATTAAAACAAACGATAAATTATTAAATTGAATATACCTTAAGCGAAATGCAACTACTGTTTTGCTTTGAAATAAAAATAAAATAAATCTCTACCAATTGATTTATCCTCAACAGTTGGGCTTTTAGCAAACTCCTTAATACAAATACTGCATTTTTTTTTTTTAAAAAAAAGTTTTCTCCCTAATGTATTATAATACGATAAATATGAGAAAGTAAATAGTTTTTGTAATTTCATGGATTATACATTTAATTTATAACTTTGTACCTTTTATACTCATATAAACTACTGAATTCAAGTGGTTCTGAAAACTAAAATGTTATTTTTATTTAACTAAATAGTTACAATATTCTCAGTTTCGATGGTAAAATAACAATAATAGTATAATTAACTACTTAAATCAAAAAGGGAAAGTAGATACTTAATAGAGTTACAAAACTAGCTCGCAAAATACATGTGTTCGAAGACAGATGGCGCTGCTAAGGCAACTTGAAGATCTCATTGTGGGGCGCCATCTTTTAAAAGGTGCCCAAACAAATATGATATTGAGTCAAAGGTTAATTTTCTGCAAAATTGAAATCTGTGGTGCAGCGACGAGTTATTGTTGTCATTTTGCGAAGAGTTGTCATTAAATGTGGATTTATCTTTATACTCCGGAAATCAAGTTTGGGAAAAAAAATTGTCGCATGTGTTTGAAACTCGGAAAAATAATGAATAAAAGGAGAAAATATATCGCAAAAAATAAATTTTAAAAAATTATTTTATCTCAGGAGCTTGCCTTTCTTAGATAGGTACAGATATGACCCCAGATACCATAGTGAACTTATTCTTTCCCATGGGTTTTACTGTATTTGGTAAACACAAATGACGCACCTCCGGGTTACCCTAGCGATCCTTCTTTATTTTTGACCCACCTTGTCAACTAATTTCTTCAATTTTGTGTGTCACTCATCTAGATCAGTGCTAAAAACTTTACTAGCTTTGCACTCACTCGCTTACATCTGGTTTTTGTGCTACTCATTTACTCAATCATTCAAAGATCTAGATACAGTTGCGCCTTGTCTGGCGCAGCATGACCATGTATGGCTCTTGCGCCATTCAACTCCACCATCAGATATATATCTCATATTATATGTGCTTTATTTTACTCAATTCTATTTAGGGGGGGGAAATAATATTGTATATAATCCGTCAATAATCTACTTAGAAATTTTTTTATGTATATAATATTTATCTTTATTAACGTCTCAGAACCGTTATAGTAATTAATTTTTTTTATTAAATATCGAACGAAGGAGTTAATTACTGGAGTGCTTAAACTTAGAAAACTCAGATTATTTGCACGGAATCCCCTCCCTCCAAATGCAAGATGCATTTTTGCAGTGAAGTGAGTGACAGTTAAGGCTTATGGCTCAAGAGCCAAATCTAGTTAAGCTGCGCTGAACTTTTGTAGTTAAGATACAAGAAAAAGAGAGGGAAATTTATAAATACGATAAAAATGGTTGAAAGTAGAGAAGAATCGCTTTTGTATCCCGGGAGTGCAAACAACATATATATAGTGAATTCAAATAATTTGATAAAAATATGTATTATAAAAGCATTTGAGAAGTCGCATGCCTTCAAAGGTCGCGCATTTTAAAAGCTTTTATGTATTTCACTTGGTGTGTGTGTGTCAACAAATTTTCGATCGTTAATTTAACTAACTTTCCATTAAGCTAGAGCTATCAAACTTTGGGAATCGTTCTTACTCGCCTAACGATGCAATATTTAGACATTTGCGACAAGTTTTAACTAATATTTTCTTTAATAATGCAGTTTAGCTCAACCACTTGGCGCGAATTCAAAAATTGGCACCAAATGGCGATTTTTTGGCTGAACGTTAAGTCCGTAAAACGGACCAGGGTAGCCACATTTGGCAAAAAAATGCCTAATAATTCTTGTCGCCAAGGCTGGTTGGGTTAAACTGCATTCCAACCATTTAATTTACCTGATGAATTAATTTTAGTTAGTTTTAACGTTTTTATGTATTTCACTTGGTGTGTGTCTGTCTGTGTGTGTATCGGTGTGTCATCAAGTTTTTTATTGCTAATTTAACCAATTTCCCATCAAGCTAGAGCTCTGAAATTTTGGGAATCGTTCTTACTTGCCTAACAATGCAATATTTTGATTTTTGCGACCAGTTTTAACTAATATTTCAATAATTTTCTTTAATAAACTTTGCTACCATATAAAAACGTTGATTTTTATCTCGAATTATTTGAAAATTGGATTATATCATTTGCAAATGATAAAAGAAAAGCATTAACAGGTTTAGTGGTGAAAGTTTTCATTTAATGGAACTTTAAATTCATTTTTAATGACTAAATGTTTTTTATATTTACTGATTTTTTGTTTTAAAAAATATATTTTTTTTAAAAAAAATTGCATGCTAGTTTTTGTAGTCAACCCATTCTCTTCAATGTCAAAACTCATTCATGAGTAGTTTCTTTGAAAATGGCGCTGAGGAATAGCAAATTCGTTTTGTAGAAGTACATTTCTTTGTCCGTTTTGGCAACTTCGCAGTTTCATTGTCCTGTCTCTTAACCAGAATTTTCGATTGTGCTTGAATAAAGAATAACTCTTATCAACTGTTTCGTTCGTAAAAACGGAACAGAATAATCGATTATTTACACATAGTTTGTTTCACGAATTTTACTTGTCTGGTGATAGAATAAAAAAATAACCACTGTTATGTATAATGCATTGTAAAGAATTATTTGCTTATTCTTTTTAAGTATTAAAAGTAGCCACGATGAAATGAAAAAAGAGTTAATAGAATCTTTGGTCGAATTCATATTTTTAGTATGAATTCCAATTCTTCGAATAGCATTTCATTCTATAAACATATTCTACGCCTGAAAATTCTTTTAATTTATAAAATTCGTCGCAGTTCTTAAAGTAATGACTTTAGTAACAATATATTAATTCGAATCTCAAATCGGTAATATTTGTTGCCACAAAACTATTTAGAGCAATATTGTGTTATTAATACATGCGTGAAAATTTAGGAACTTCCGTCTGCCGGCCATTTTGATTTCGTGACCTTAATGTTGATCCTGTAGAATATCTAGTACCGTTCTCAAATTTATATTTATTACCTATTTGAATGAGAAAAAAAATGCACCAAAAAGAGTAACCAATAATGAGCTTTCAGCGGAATTACATTTTTCCGCCGATTTTTTAATGTTTTTGTCTCTATTTCAAGTATCGGTTGGCGGATTTTCCAGTCTTAAAATTATTCCAAAATATTGTAAGAAATCGGAAAGAAAATTAAATTCTGCAGGAACCTTTATTATGTGTTCTTTCGGACACTCTTTTTAAATTTCTATTATTAGTTCACACTCTCTCTCTTTATATTCATATATCTTTTTCAAAGTTTCAATCGTTAATAAAATACTTTTTATTCATCCACTCAAGTTCAAACACATTTTTTGAAGGCGTATTGAATGACATTTGAGGTTAATACAGTTTTTTCAAATATTAATTCATTAATTAAATTAAATCGGTGAAAATGCCCAACCATTTGGCGCGATTTCCAAAACTGCCAAACTTGGCGAATTTTTTTGGCTGAATCATAAGTCCGTGAAGAGCACCAGGGTAGCCACATTTGGCAAAATACCGCCAAATAATTCCTGTCTCCAAGGGTGGTTGGGCTAAACTGCATTACAACCATTTAATGAACCGGATGTATTAAGAAACAAGCCCATGCTTCTACTATGTCATTTGTCTTGCAATGGCAAAGTTGGTAGAGCGTCAGCGTAGAATCTTCGAATCGAATCTCGTCGAAGCATAGAATTTTTTTTATTTGATTTTCAAATAATTAATTTTAGTTTTATATGGGAGAAAAAAATTTCTTTTATATAAGATATTTAGCAGGATATAAATTTAGGGATTAATACCGTCAGTGACGAAACGTGTAGATCACCGGAAAAAAATTTCTTTTGCCACTTCATATTATGGTTCTGTCATATGTATATACATATTTATATCAATAGTAACTATTTAATAAAAAGTAACTAAAATAAAAAATTTCTTTGTTGACCTAAGTAGAAATTGACTTAATTTTTTTTATATGTATATTACTTGTTTTGCATACAAATAAACAACGTGGTATATACAGTGATACACGAAAGTCTACATACACCGTTAAAACTTCAATTTTTTTATTAAAAAGTTTGACATATTACAATTTTGTTTCACTAGTTAACTACCACTATACTTTAAATAACTTTTCTCTCAAATAAACTGAAAACAATTTAAATTACATTATTTACAATTAAAAAAAGTCATTTTCTCCCACACTTCAACTCATGAAAGTGAACATACAAATCGTTTCAAGTAGTGTTGGTAAGTATTTTATTGCTATTTTAAAACCGTTTACCATTTTTATTGACTTTCCAGTAAAACTAGTTTTTTTTATCTAAATAAATAGATTATGCCACCAAAAAGAAGAGAAACATCATTGGATATTCGAGAATTGATAGTAAAATTAAAGAATGAGTCTAAATCACTTAGTGAAATCAGTAAAATTGTAGGAAGAAGTCGGTCGACAGTTCAAACAATTATTAGAAACTTTAATTTAACTAAAAGCACTAAAAACAAACCACGCAGTGGGAGAAAATCAAAATTAAGTGATAGGGATAAAAGAGAAGTTGTCAGGAAAATTCGAAATGATCCGAAAACCACTGCAGTAGCCATAGCTAAAGACCTCGAAAAAGTTAAAAATATCAGTATACATCCTGAGTGTATTCGAAGAAGCCTTAGATCGGAAGGATTTAATAGTAGAATTCCACGAAAAAAAGCCATTCATCAGCACAATAAATAGAGAGAAACGCTTAAAATTTGTAAAACTCCATGAAAAAGATGATCTTGAATATTGGAAAAGAGTTATATTTACAGATGAGTCAAAATTCAATATTTTCGGTTATGATGGAAAACAAAAAGTCTGGCGAAAACCTGGTACAGAGCTCCAAATGAAAAACCTCATTCCCACTATAAAACATGGCGGTGGTTCAGTAATGGTTTGGGGATGCATGTCAGCCACAGGAGTGGGTAATTTGGTATTTATAGAAAACACTATGGATCGCTTCGTGTATTTGAACGTATTAAAAAACAATTTGAAGGAATCAGCCCGAAAATTAAACATGCAAAACAATTGGATCTTTCAACAAGATAATGATCCAAAACATACCGCATGTGTTGTTAAAGAATGGCTATTATACAACACTCCAAACCAGTTGCATTCACCACCCCAAAGCCCTGACCTAAATCCCATCGAAAATTTATGGGATGAATTGGATAGAAAAATTCGAAATCACCAAATTAGAAACAAAGAAGATCTTAAGAGGGCTTTGCGAGAGGAGTGGAGTCAAATACCCGCAACTGTTACCCAAAAATTGGTTTTTTCGATGCCCAATCGCTTAAGAGATGTGAAAAAAGCAAAAGGTGGGCCAACAAAGTATTGACTTTGTAAAATTCAAATTTAAAGTTGCTGTATGTTGATTTTTGTGAGTTATGAAATACAAATTTTTTCTTCTTTCAAAATTTATCTTATTTATATTGCTTAAATTAAGCTAACTGTATATTTGTTTTAAAATTTTGTAATCAATTTAATCAAAATTGAAAATATTTCTCGAATAAATAAAGTAAAACACTTGGTTTCGTTAATTTTAAAGGGTGTATGTTGACTTTCGTGTAGCACTGTAGATTTGAGGACGGCAGTAGAAATTCCAAAGGATTAACATTATGTTCACGAAATCAAAATGGCTTACACGTGGGAGCCTTAAGAGATTAATGCAAAAGATTATCGAAGTTTCTAAATCAGTAAACCAGGACATGTAAGATTTTACTGAAATTTCCAAACAGCTTACGCATAAGTGATAAAAGGGATTTTACGGAATTAAATTTCTAACTTTAGACCACAGTTTGCAAATCACATAAAACAAATAGACAAGTTAGAGTTTGATTACCTTTTTTGATATTCCAAGAAATGAATTATCTTTAGCAGGAAGTAGATATCGGAATTAAATCTTATATGCTTAAAATAGATAACGATATTTTTATTTAAATTTTAAATAAATTTAAATACATTTGAGCTAGATTTATTCAGTTATCACATATTTAAAATTTGTTTAGCAAGACATGCTAAATTTTAATTGAAAATTCCAAATAAGTCACGCACAAGTGATAAAAGGGATTTCATGGGATTCGATTTATAACGGTAGATTAATCCGACAGATCTCATAATCCAATATATTCACTTTGATAATCCGATAGAATAAACGAACATTTTAGAGTTTGTTCGCAGTTATTTTGCATAAGCATTTTCAAGGAAAAAACATTTAGATATTGAAATCTTTACTTGAAATAGCTTATAATATATGTTCTAATAAAAGTTATTAATAAATTTACCTGATTTATTTATTTTCGTTTTGAGGTATGTGCCTGCTCAAAAATCACCTTTTTCGTGAAAATTTTCGAAAGTGTCTTTATCACTTTTTATTAAAGCCCACATGTTTACGATTTCAAAAATAATTTGCATTTATTGCTAGAGTAATTAGTTAATATATTAATGTAAGTATAATTTTTTTAAGAAACATTAAAATCTTAATTTGCATTTTCTGGAAAACTACGATTTTAATTTTTTTTATTACGAAAAATTTCATTTCTTAAAAAGCATTTCATATATTCAAATGAAATTTTATTACAATGTTTTTGTACATGTCTAGAAATATTGTAAGCCTGAAACATAGCTTTTAAGTAAATAACTATTTATTTTAGAGCTATTTTTACTTAAAAAAGTGATATATATATATTTTGTTTTTGTAATATCATGTTTGGTTCATAAGTTTTGGTGTAACTCGGTAAGTTTAAGAGGTAAATGCATTTTTTTCTGCTTCCCAACACAGATGTGTATATTAAATATATTGCTGAATCAAAAAGTGAAATATATTAATTAGAATTTGTTATAATAACTTTTACGTTTTAAATTTTAACTAAATAGGGTCAAAATTTGAAGAATAAAAAATTAATATGTAAAAAGGCTCTTTAAAGTGACTTTTGAATAGACAATTTTATAGACCATTGTAGTTAAAAACATAACATTATACCTGAATCACTTATTAAATATATTTTCGATAGATTTTTTAATTAGATTTTAGAATCAACTTAAACATATAGTTTATAAATCGAGAAAACTGACTGCATAATATTAGTGGATAACTGTTGTGTTAAAGAAAAATAAATTTTCGATGTTTTGCTTTGTTTAGGTAAGATGGGATATGTATGCGCGTGTGTGTTTTACTACTTTTTTATTGTTGTTATAATATAAATATAATTTAAAACGTTTTCCTCTAAAAGGCTTTGAAGTGTCAAAAGCATTATTACGCTTTAAGCTAGTTTCTTAAGATGTTTACGTGATCGGAATGCAAATAATATGTAGATTGTTTTCGAGTTGCTTAGGATGTCAAAATAGGTGTTTTTTTTCATGTCATCCATTAACTGTAAACCCTATCGCTCCATTATGCAAATTGTGTTATTGCTGCGTTAATAGGTTTCAGCGCATTTTTAAAGCTATTTTGATTCTAAGGGAAAACTTCAAAATTTATTTTAAAGAATAAAATTATTATGGAACACGTTACCATAATAGGAGTATGTAAGCAGTATATGTTAAATACCGACTATGCAACGGTTTGCATTAGATTAGCTTCTTTGATGGTTTATAGCAAGCACAGAAGTCGAGTGGTCACGGTCGCGGTCGCGCTCATTCTGTCGGGCCATGGGTTCGAGTCCTCATTCCACCTAAGTCCCACCCTACAATAAAGTTTATGCTCATTAAATCTGGCCTAGGCTCTAAATACTCCCGTAGCCCGGATGTGGAAATTTGGAAAGGGAGACTCAACTCACGTGTCGTCCTCGATTACGAGGCCCGTTTTCAATTATCCTCGTGTTTCTTCAAAGTGCGACATTAATAAATAATCAATCAATAAATCAATTGACAATTTTAGAATATTGGGTATGGAAAGTTTTAAACAGTATATCACATTCATAAGTCGAAATTATGTTCAGAAATAATGATCTACGCATAATTTTTTTTTGCCATCCAAATGACTATTATTTTAGGTCTGACTCTTTGGCTAACCAGATCACTTTTCAATTTTTTATCGTTTGCTTCAATTTTAATTATATTTAGCTTAAATATATTCAATTCAATAATTTATCCTTTGCTTCAATTTTAATTATACTTAGCTTAAATATATTCAATTAGATAATTTATCCTTTGCTTTAATTTTAATTACCTATAGGTGATATAATATTCCATTTAATAATTTATTGTTTCTTTCAATTTTAATATCAGATAAGTGTACTACAGTCCATTTCTCGGTATTTCTTCCTTTTTTTCTTTTAATTCTTATATTTAGTTGAATAATTTCATAATATTTGTAAAAAAAAGAGCTCATCTTGGGTAGCTAAATCCATTCTTTGCAAACTTTTGCTCAGAACTTTTTTTACAATTTTATTTAAAATTGCGTCGAATTCATTCATCGTAAGTTCGATATTATATGCCAGTGAAGAAAGTTTACCAGTATTAAGATAAAAAGATAAATGGGACAGCTTGCTAGTAAAATGTTTGAAATATATATTTGAAAAAAAATATTCTCATAAAGATTTTATTTATTTCCTTTCAATGACACTTATTCGAATACGACTTTTCTCGTCAAAAACTCACATCGCAATAGTAATTTTACTCCATTAAAATTTTTTTCATTATCTACAGCCACTAGCTCAATGCAGTTACGGTTCATTTTGTGCCACTAATGTTTCATTTTTAGAGAAGGGCGTGACATTTTTCCATCTGATATTTTCTGTTTCTTTATCTCTTAAACATATCAATTTTCTGATAGGTTTAAAGTTTCGTATGAGTTATATTACTGAAACATTTTGAAAACTTTTTAATAATAAAACAAATTGTATTTTGTGTAACACATCTAGAATGTATTGACATTAGAAAGTAAACAATAAACAAAATGGGAGGGACAAGCAATTAATTCGCCATTTAGATTCACATATAGCTTTAATAAGTTTTGATTTACTAATTAAATTATTAGTACCTATTTCAGACTGTAAAACAGTTTTTGTGGTTAGTTGAAAAGTAATTTATATTAGTAAATATTAGATTCAGAAATTAAGCCTGAGGTATAACTCGTTAGTTTTCTTGCTTTTATGCATGACAATGGCTCCCAACCCTTTTCCATCCATGTACCCCCATCAGGCTTAATACCTTTCTCGTACCCCCGACCAAGGGTCCTCCCAGGCACCTATCAGTTCAGTTTCACAGCTATTTGATATGTTTTTCAGAACTCATTTTTATCTCATAAGGAAACATATTTACTTATATTATTACTTTGCCAAATTTGTTTTATAAACGACTTCTTTAAATTTGTTATATAAAACAGTAAATTTTTTGGAATTAATACCAAGAAATTTAGGTAAACCATTTTGTTGCAATCGATACCAATTCAAAAAGAATTTTAAAATTCTAGAATGATCTTCGATCTTATATGCCTGGCTAAGCCAGGAATTCGGCGCAATTTTCTGGTGACTGCAATATTGTCGTGGAGTTGGCGTCACTAAAACGTTGTCTATATAAACCAATTGGCGAGATTTCTTCTTAAAGACCGCTGAATGCGTACGAAACGTAAATCAACGGATAGGCTATGGTTTCCTGGGAAAAACGTGACTACTAAGATTAATGACGTCATCTACCGCAATATTGCGGCCGCCAGATAACGTTACCGCTTTCTTTGGAAATTGTAGCTTTACCGCAACATCCACAAGTGGCTAACTAAAAATCCGTCATCGCAAAAATTAATCACCGACTGCCAATATCAACTCTGAATGAGTGTGAGATAGCTTCTTCAAATATGGCGAATGTGATTTTGAACCAAAATATTTCAAAAAAAAAAAAAAAATCTTTCTCGAATACGGAGAATAATTTTTATACATACATTTTGAAAATTTTGTACATGTAATATTTAATACATAAGCAAATAATACATTTAAAAACTTTCCCAAGTGTAAATTATTTTTTGCTTTACTTGGAAAACCAATTTTTAGCTACACCATGACGTTTGGTATTATTTTCTGTATGAGATTTCTTATGTAGTTCCTATTTACCGCACAAATTTTTTAATGTGTTGAAAGCAATATATTTAATAACTATTTATGAAGTTTCAGAATAGTTTTATGCATTCCTTATCCCCACATAAAAATAGCTGCAAGCATATAAAAAAAAATTATTACTTTTTACTTAACATGAATAAATTTGTGAGGAAACTTCTTTTTCTTTGAATTCTGTGTGTATCTAAAATACTCCGAATCAGTAAGAACCCGTTCCCGACATGTGATTTCCAAGTCTGCTTCCAAACGATTTTCTACTGGAAGGGAAAATATGCGCGCAAAGTTAAAATCGATTCAGGGAGATACTTAGGCAGAAAACATCGATTAAATGGATTACCTTTCCGATTTTGGGCAGGGGGAAGAATTAACTGGAGTATCCTTCGTGGTTCTGAAAAAGACAGAGAGAAAGAAGATTTTTTTTTTCTTCATTTTAACCCTTTTTGATGGATCACATTAAGGCTCAGGTGAACTGAAAGCAGTGCAGTAGAGTCCGCTCGCAGATCTCTTTGTAATAAACTGAAGTGAAGTGAGCCGTCGCTTTTTTGATGTTTGATGTTTCTTGGAGAAAGTTTAATATCTTTTTGATGAGCCGAACATTCAAACATGCGAAATGTTCAGATATTTTGTAACAGACTTCTTTCATTATTTAAACTCCACCGCCATCTTAAAGTCCAATTAAATAGTCAATAAGTTCAAAACTCCGATGGGAAGATACGTCAGAGAAAGACAACACACTGTTTATTGTTTAACCACACAAAATATATGCAAGATCACTCTCTTTTTCATATTCCTCTTAATTCATTAAATACTAACTTATATTCAAATAATAAAGTCTTAACTTCCCAAATCACTCGCTCCGAATCAAACTCTTCTTGCCTGTTATAAGCACAACTTCTATTTTTATTATAACTGGCAGTCGCTTCTAATTGATTTCAACACCCTTGTGGTGACCGTGTGTGAAAAAATAGCCCCACTGTAGCTCGTGCATGTCGCAAGAGGTGACAAAAATGGGTACCCAGTGTCTGGGAGTATAGCCGGGCACCCTGCCCCTGAGGACTGGTCCTCCAAATTGGGGACCTCAATGGCTTGCCTTCTGTAGGTAGGTACAAGAGGTGTTCAAATGAAAAAGTTACGAAACGTCGTAACAACGTAACTGTTAACATATTTACCTGCCCTACTATGAGAGAATTTAGCGAGACTTCTAGGTATGCTAATGGAATCTCCAGCGTGGATCGGAGCATGCACGGGCACCCGCATGCGCAGGAGAGAACAGAGGCTCTTATAAAGAGTACCGTTCAATTGACTCGGCAACGCGTGTGAAGGCATGATGGTGTTCACATTGCAAAATTTGACGATTGAGGAGTAGCGAGACGTTATCCGATTTCGGACTGCGGAAGATGTTGAACCGGCCACAATTCAGAGCCGAATGATGACCGTATACGGGGATGACTGTGTGTCTTCAGGCTCTCACACGCGGATGTGGTCAGGTTCAAATTATGGCAGTTTGACCATCCACCTCACAGCCCGGACATGTCGTCCTGCGATTTCCATGTGTTTGGTCCCCTGAAAAAGCATCTGAAAGGGAAGCATTCCAACTCGGATGACGAACTCAAGGACTGTGAAGGGCTGGGTCACGTCACAGACACAGGAATTCTGGATAAAAGGAATGCTTCGACTCGTTAATCAACGGAATCGTTTCACTCAGGTCCATTGTGTATACTTTGAATAAAGTCTTCATTTACACCCCCAGTGTCGTTTCGTACCTCTTCATTTGAACACCCCTTGTACGGGCATCATGACCTCAAGGGACCCTGGTGATCTGTTTCTCTCTTTCGAGGTTTGTCGAGGCTTGAAGTCCTCTCGAAAGCGTGATGTGGAAGTTAGGAGAGGGAGTGCTGGCTCTGGTGTCGTCTTCGTCACTTGACCGAGGTCCATCACTAATAGCCATCGTGTTGCTTCCAGTGCGACGTCAATAAAACTAATCCAAACCCTTTTGTGTTTTTGTTGTCCATTAATAACAGACACGGAATCTGAGGTCAAACTATGCAAGATATTTTAGTGACGCTAAAATGCTTGTTTCCTATGTTTTAAAATAGTTTTAATATGTTATTAGTATTCTATATTACTTGATAACTGATCTGAGAGGCTAGTCTTCTTTATGTAGGTATGGGAATCATGATCCGGATCTGATTCTGTTTCTTTTCTGTGGGTTTACTGTCTTTGGTAAACTTCGGTGACGCATTCCCAGCACACCCTTACGATTCTCCTCTATTTTTGACTCTTCTTCTTATCAACCAATTTTCATCTTTTTTTTTTTTTTTTTTTTTTTTTTTTTCAAATTATTTAAAACGTTTATATCACAGCTGTACCTTGTTTTGCGCAGCATAGCTACAGCTGCTTCTTACGCCATTAATTACCTCTATCACTACAACTAATTTCAATACAAACGATTTATTAAAATGATTCAATCCAATTTACAAATATGTGTATCAGCTTGTTGTTATTATCTATCTCCCTTATCTTCTATGAAATTCATTTCGTGTATATACCACTATCTCTAATTTAATCCATTTTTCTTCTTATCTTCATCTAATTTGCCTTAAGGACGTTCCATTTTGGTTGGCAAGGCTTTGTTATTTTTTGCAATTCAATTCACCAAAAAGTCTTCGAGATTAGTGAAAAGAAAATTATGATTAGTCCGTCACAATTCTAAAGACGCTTTCTTTGTGCAAATCGGGTGACAGTTTGTAAGTTCAGAAACTTGTTGTATATATATATGATGTTTTGTGTTTCGGGGTTAATATTAATTTCGAGGCCTACATTATATTGGTCAAAGGCATAACCGGGTTTGTTTTCTCCCAAGAGTCCTCAGAATCACCTTCGACTGTTCTGTAAAAAAGAATTAATAACAACTCTATCATTAACTTTAAAACTGCGGTACTTGCGTTTCTTTGTGAAATGTTTTAATTTTCTAAAACATCATTTTTAATTGTCTAAACAATTGTAATTGTGCTTGGATATCTTGGCAATTAAATGCCTTTAAAGAAAAAATTATGCAGCAGTATTTTAGTGGAAAAATAATTTCATTTCTGTTGTGTGATTGTCGCTGTTATTTTTAGTAATTTCTATTTAAAAATATAAATTTATTTAGCTCTATCGTCTCCCGTCGGAGAGTTTGCTTCTGTTTCCAAAGTTGTTTATGCAAGTAAGCAAAAAGTTGAAATTAACTGCATTTCTCATCACTTAACGGTTTCTAGACCAGTCAGAAGGGAGGTGCTTGTAATGGATTCCACTTTATACAACTTTGAATCTGAAATATTTTGACGAAGAATATTTTCTAACTTTGTGAATTATTTAGCTACAACTGGCATAATTATTTTCCCATTTAAGGCGTCCGGTTACTTTTAAAGTAATTTTTTTTTATATAAAAATTCTATAGAATTAAATACTTTATTCAAATTTAGTTCAGACTCATAACTACACTAGATGATTTTGTTCGGCACTATCATTTATTTCTTTATTTTTTCAAGCAATATTGTAAAAAAATTCAGTATCGGGAATTCATATAGTGTAACAAAGAAGACTAAAGTATGTACGTTTGTATTAATGTTTTGATAACTGATTTCACTAATTGATATTTTCCTTTCTATAAATTTTTGTTCAATTTACTATCACTTGAAAATGATAGTTTGAGCTTTTTACAAAGCATTGAGTTATTTCAGACTTGAAGTACGAATGAAATTCGTTATTGTATAAATGAATAACCGCAGTGCACTATGTGCAAGAGCGGTGGGTTGACCGGTGGGTTGACCTAAAAACTTTTTTAAGACATTTCTTTAGCATCCAACCAATCACAACACTCACTCTGGTCTCTAGCCAAGCTCAGAGAGAGTCTCCGCCCACTTTCTTAACTTCCAGATGCGTGCAGAGTTTCTGCCTTCCGATTAGACGTCACAGACTATCCTGCTCTCCCCTACCCCTTTGATAGAACAGATTTTTGATTTTTAAACTATGTCTTTAATTTTTCAAGGAATTTATTCAACTCTTCAGAAAATTTTAAATTCTTTTATTCAGAAGCAAATTAATTTAAGATTCACCTAGATTTTTTGCACTGAAGGCTCTCGTCTACCGACTATTTTGATTACGTCAGTTTAGTGTTAATCCTATGGAATTTTAACTTTAATTCTCACATCTTTACTATTTGATCTATTTGAATGCAATAAAGTGCATCTGAAAGAGAAAAAAATAATGAATGCTTCTGCGGAATTAATTATGGGGCCGCGGTAGCCTAGTGGTCAAGGTCGTGGATAGCAGCTGGCGGTTTTCGTTCAGTCGCGGGTTCGATCCTTGGCCACCAAAGACCCGCCGTGTAGACGGGGCTGATGCACGTTAAATCTGTTCGGGGCCCAAAGTCCTCCCGTTGGCGTGGTGTGGATGTTAGGAGAGGGGGGTGCCAGCTCAGGTGTCGTCCTCGTCACTTGACCGTGGTTCAAAATTACGAGGTCCGTCGCCAATAGCCCTCGTGTTGCTTCTAGTGCGACGTTAATAAAAACTAAACTAAACTAAACTAAAGCGGAATTAATTATTTCCTCCGATTCTTAAAAATATTTTTACCCCAATTTAAATGATTCGTTTGTGAGTTTTTCCGAACTTTAAAAATATTTTTTTAAATATTGTTAAGAATCGGAGGGGAAAAGTAATTCCACGGAGGCTTTCATTATTTTTTTGTTCTTTAGACCGCACTTTATTGCATTCAAATAGATTAAGTAGTAAAAATTAGAGAACGAAAGTCGAAACTGTTTAGAATTAACATTAAGCTGACGAAATCAAAAAGACCGGTAGACGGGAGCCTTAACCACTTCAGAGGTTATTATTTTAAACAACAGTAAAATGGTCCACTCTTCAAAATTTTATCGTAAAAGATTATGCGTTTATGTTTGATGTCTGCTTTCACCAGTAATGAATTTAATTTTCAAAAATATGTAATATATTTTCTCGTAATTTTTTTTATTGGATTGAAATAAAATATGTGTAAAAATTAATTCATTTTACGACAACAATAATTACATTTATCTTAAAATTTATTCTAATTTAATAATTTATCGTTTGCTTTAATTTCAAAATCTGAAAATAATATTATTGTTTACTTCAACATTTTATCGTTTGCTTTAATTCTAATTTTTAATTTTAATAATAGTTAAAAAAATTAGCATTTTTGGTGGCAATACCAGTTTGCAGGGCATTACATAGAAAAATTTATTTACATTTTTAAAGTTCTTCTACATTTTTCATTTTTCACCTTTTTAACCCACGAGAGATTAATGAATCTAGAATTAATTTTAAGTAGAAAAAAGTTACATTTCAGGTTTATCTTGTTAATTAAAACATGAAATTTAACGCGCAACTCTAGAGACTGTAAAATTTTTATGAATTAATTTTTATTAAAAAGTATTCACACAGCGTAAAATTATGAAGATATTTTTATATTAAAAATGAAAGTAAATCTGAATTAAGAATTACACAATTCCCCTGACATTGTTCGCTGTCGACTCTCTTTATAAGATGTTCTACGAAATATATCTACTGTTTTGAAAATACTTTCATCTGATTTAATTAAAGTGTTCATAGTAACTGTGACTTATTACTGAATAAATTGTTATCGTAATATTTAAATGCACTTATTATGTAAAGAAAATTTGTGAAGTTCACATATAATTTTGTGCAATAATTTTTGTGCAACTATACATGATAGAACTTATATGTTTGTATCATATGAGCTATTTATTTTATATGGTTTTATTTGGCATTGTCTCATACTTACACTTTAACAATGAATTTGGTCATGATAGCCGAGCTGTCATGACCGGTTTTTTGTGGCCGCGGTAGCCTAGTGGTCATGGTTTCGGATTCGTGGCCGGCAGTTTTCGTTCAATCGCGGGTTCGATCCTTGGCCGCTAAAAACCCACCGTGTAGCCGGGGCTGATGTACGTTAAATCTGTAGGGTCCCAAAATCCTCCGACCGGGAATGACAGAATAGTCCCACTGTAGCTCATGCATGTCGTAAGAGGCGACTTCAAATGAGTACCCAGCGTCTGGGGGTATAGTCGGGCACCCTGCCCCTGGGGATTATATCAGGGGACCTCAGGGACTTGCCTTCTTCTGGTAAATACGGGCATCATGACCCCGAGGAACCGTAGTGATAGTTTTCTTTTTCATGGAGTTTACTCTCTTTGGTTAACACGGGTGACGTGCCCCCGGGATACTGTAATGATCCTTCTCTATTTTCGACTCTCCTTCTTGTCAATCAAAATTTAAAATTTTTCCTACTTTTTTCACACATCGAAATCACAGTTTTACATTTTACTAGCTCTGCTCTTGCTTACTTACTTTGTTTGGCGTAGCATGGACGCACCTGGCTTTTGCGCCATAACAAATACTTTCACTCACTCATTCATTGAACTCACCTTGGCAGTCATCAATCGCTAATTCATGTGTCTAGATTGCAATTAAACCTTGTTTGACGCAGCATAACCACATATGGCTCTTGCCCACCTTAGTGATACTTTTCTTTCCCATGGGGTTTACTGTCTTTGGTAAACATGGGTGACGTGGCCCCGGGATACCCTAGCAGTCCTTCTCTATTTTTGACCCTCCTTCTTGTCAACCACTTATCTTTTTTCAACTTCATGTCTTGACCACAGTTTAATATTGTTTGGCGCAGCATAGCAATTTCTGGCACTTGCGCCAGTACACTTTATATTCACTCACCCAAAATCCTCCAGTTAGTGTGGTGTGGAAATTAGGAGAGGGGGTGCCAGATCAGGTATCATCCTCGTCACTTGACCGAGGTCTATCGCTAATAGCCCTCTTGTTGCTTCTAGTGCGACGTTAATACAAAAAAAAAAAAAAACTAAACTAAACATCGCTGGTTTTGTTTCAGGTTTCGAGTTCTGATGCCGTTAAATACCCACCATACAGCAACCTGATATATGAGCAATCTTTCAGGGTTGCAATTCTTCCCGTTGGCGTGGTGTAAAAGTTTGGAGATGGAAGTGCCAGCTCTCGTGTCGTCGTTAATTGACCGAAATTCAAATTACGAAGTCTGTTGGCAATGGTCCTCGTGTTACTTCCAAGTACGACGTTAAGTTTCAATCAATAAATTAAATGGATCGAGTAGCAGGATTCAATTTTTCGTTTATATAACTTCAGTTTACTCTATTTACCACCAACAATACTCTTATTTAGTTCTTCGTTGTTTACAAACGCAACTCCTCGATCTTACTGACTAAATTTCACTGATTTTATTTTAATTTGCGTAAGTCCCGTTTCATTTATTGAAAGATAATTTTTTTCCTAACATAATATTATATCCCCCAACCGTTTGTTGCAGGGAAACGCGGGATAAAACCTCATTGTAAAATGTCCTTTTTATCATTTAACCATGGTTAAGAATTCCGAGATCTGTTACGCGTAATTATGTTGCTACCATTTAAGAACAATCAATCAATGGATGGTGGATTTTATAGCTTCTACTGTTTTAAGCGTGGTCGTATGGTGAACAAATATTCTAGAAAAATAGTTTCATTGAAGAAAATTCCTCCCTAATCCATTAAATTAAATATAAAAAAGGCAAAGAAAGTTTTATCTGTAGGTCATATTATTACTTCTTAACATCTTTATCTATAAAAGTGAGCATTATATAGTTTCAGGAAAAAATTGTGTTTATATGTTCATGAATGTAAAACAAAATGTTCACTTTTGTGATTTAGGGGGAGAGATTTTAATTCCTGAAATCAAATTATTTACTTTAAAGGAAAAAGTTTAAATTATTTTATTTACTTTAAAGGCTGCTTAAAGGAATCGCCAAGAATCATAAAGCATTCGAGTCTATAACACCTTATTAATTTTTATTATTTCTATGAATTCATCACAACTTGTTCAGTATGATGAATTCATAGAAAGGTCATATTCAAGAATTGCATAGCTGAACGTGATAGAACTGATTTCATAATTCTTAATACACTAATCAAATATAAATAATTGAAAAAGTCGAGTCTTGGGTAGAGTTTATTGTGTGATTATGTGAGTATGTGCGTCTGGGATAGAATCTACTACCATTTAAGATCATCAAATGTAATAATTAGTACTATGCATATTAAATTCAAACTAGACCTTGAAGATTGTCTTCGCGTAATCTTATAGTTTAGGACCCAAAATTGGAATACTTTTCCCGATAAAATGACGCTCAGAAATTAATTTCATACTCTGACTTCGCTATCTCTTAAGTTATAAAGTAATGCATTTTATAATATTACTCATTTCTTTGTGAATGAATTCCTTTTGTTCCATGTTTGGTCTCTTAAACTGTAATGTTAAATGACCTCTAAACTTTACATATTCATGTAAAAAATGGTATATTTTTGGAATGTTCTTAATTTTAAGAATACTGTATCATGAGGGGATGTATGTCTTACGACGCCGCAACTTTATAATGAAATTGGAACAGTTTTCCATCTAGAAATTTTGAGCAGGTTCTTTGATATTATGGGAAGACATCCTTATAGTCCTTGTCTAGAGTAGTGTGGAAACTATGAGAATAAAAACACCAAACACAAATGTGAAAAAACCGTCATTTGGCGAAAGTTTTCAATTTTGAATTTCGTCGCCAGCAGCTCTCGTGTACATCTATAACGACTATTTCAAACTAACCAATATAAATGGCACGAAAAAGAATAATTTTCTAAAACTAAACGTAATAAGCATAGAAATGCTAACCGAGATCAATTATATCGTGTACAGTTTCCGATAAACAGCTCAAAGGCTTAAAATATATCCTACACATATCCGATGAAATCTCCTTTGTTATATATTGAGAAATATATCTAACTGTTGAGGAGAGCTATTGCGTATCCTTTTGAAGATGTAGAATACAGTTGACGCTCGGAATGATTTGTAAGGCATCCAACTTATTAAAATGGTAATTATCATCTTTGAAATGTAAATTGTTCATTGATCTCGCTGTCCTTTGAAACGTTTCGCTTACTTCAGTGCTTTGCGGGACGTTTTATTAAATAAAGACTATCTGTTGCATATATTAAAATTGAACTAATCTAATATAGAAAGTTAGTTGGAAGTTCGACTGAGCTCAAAATATCACGAGCCGTTACCGCTAGTTCATGTTTCAGTCCTTGTGCGATATTAATCTACCTAATAATTATTACATTTTTAGAATATTGTAATATTAGATTGAGTAAGTAATATTAAGGCCTATTTTGGCTATATGAATTTATATGTGCCTTATTCTATATTTATTTCTCACCTGAAGTTAATAATTTATTATTTAGTTAGTGAAATGTTCATTTAGGTTTTACATTAGTTAATATTTTATTTTCTTAGAACTTAATATATTCGAAGTTTTCCCCTGTTTATCTTACTTCAGTAATTATGATTTTATTATAATTAGCTGATTTTTTTCACCGTATCTGTACACCCCTTTATTTCCCAATGTTGATCAATCCTGGGGGGGGGGCAGGAATGAGATAAATGAGAACATGTATGAAGGACAACACCATAATTACATAGCACTAAATATACAAACTTTTATTAATATGGTTGCATATTCTATGAAAATGTTAAGTATTGTGGAAATAATGCATGCGTATACCCACCCACCCACAAATGCGAATCTTCCATTGTTCGAAACAGTGCTGAAAGTCTTCTGTCAGCTCCTTCAGGACGAGTGCCGTTTTCTGTTTCGCAGCTACAACGGACTCAAATCTTGTTCCTTTTAATGCAGATTTCACCTCAGGAAACTGACAGAAGTCACAAGATCCGGCAAATAGGTTGGAAGCTCTAACACTGGGATGCTGTACTTGTCTAGAAACCTCTGGGCAGTCACTGCGGAATGACTTGTCATTCAGCAATACGGGTCGTTTTTTGTTTATTGTTTCACAGGGTTTGACAATAACAGCAAGGTAGTAATGTCGATTAATAATTTGACCTTCAGGAACCCAGAGAAGGTACACAATCCCATTAATATTGGAAAAAACACTATCCTCATTGCTTTGAATTTTGATCTGCTCATCGGGGCTTTTTTGGCTCTCGGTGAAGATGGGCTCTAACCATTGCATGGATTGATGCTTCGTTTTAGAATCATAGGTAAGAACCCACGATTCATCACAAGTTATCCTTTCCAATAAGTTTAATAACTTCATTTCCAATTCCACTCAAAGTGTCAGGGCAAACATTTTTGTGAGCTTCTTGTTTTTCAAACGAAAGAATTTTAGGCATCATTTTGGCACACACTTTTTGCATGCTAAAATTGTTACGTAAAACTTGCCGTACGGATTCTTTGACAATTCCTACAGTCTCAGCAATCGTACAAATACTTAACCAACAGTCAGATCGAACCAGATTACCGATTTTTTTCGATATTATCATCCGTTTTTGACGTGGCAGGGCAACCCGGGCGAGAATCAACTTAAACGTCTTCCCGGCCATCTTAAAAACGCTTAAACCACTCAAAAACACGTGAACGCGATAAATATTCGTTGCCATACACTTCTTTTAATAAATCACAAGTTTCAGTTGCGCCTTTCCAGGTTTCAAAGGAAATTTCACAGCAATCCGTTGCTCACTTATCCTTTTTCTGGCGAAGCAGATAATATTAATAACTCTAAAGCGAATGAAGGCTACGGCTATACGGATTTGTTTACTGAAGCGAGAGGCATTGCATTCGAAAGAGAAAGCTTCACCCAAGCATCTGAAGGTCGCTGGTGTTTGGCGCATGCGTACTTCTTCTGTAGCAGAATTAGTTTCGTTTTTTAATTTCCGCACTTCGTTTCATAAATAAGTTATGTTTAACGAAAACCTTTGGTCAAATCTTAGAAATTTAGCATAAAATTCGATAAAGCCGTTCGTAGCAATTATGTGAGATGATTATATAAAAAATAGGGGGGAGGGTTCTTAATCAATGTTCTTAACAAAAAAACGTAATGTGATCCCAACAAAATATTTATCTGAATTTCATAAAAAGAAAAATAAGAATTATGAGGCCTTAATGTCTCAGAGTGATATCGCTAGGGATTGCTTATTGAAGACGCCATTGTAAATTCACGTGTTAAACAGACTCGCATGTTGCTGAAGCGTGTGTTAACGAGGTTTTACTCATCATCCACCTTGATTCCCAATTAGTTCTCTAACTTTATCATCCAATGGATATCATCCATCTTTGATTTTTCATCTGATCTTGTCGTGACCTATAT